>QWBT01000970.1:0-14329 GCA_004802465.1 Citrus hindsii
ATTACTTTAGTTACTGTTTCATCATCGGGTATTTCTTCTTGTTCTAATTCTTGCTCTTGTAACTCAACTATTGGGTCTTTATTTATTGTAGCTTGGTATTCAATACCTACAGCATTTAAAAAATCTCCTGCTGTTTTTTTAATTTCAAACAACGTAATGTAAGCACCAATTTCATATAACGCTACTTGAGAAAAATTGTTACGTGGAACTCCATTAGGTGTTAGCCATGTTACAGGACGACGATTTAAATAAGCATCTTCGTCTTCAGAATTAGCCCTCTCATAATCACCACTAATAATACCAATATAGACCAATCTATCCGATTTGCATGGGTATACTACATAATCTCCAGTTTTTACCACATGCATAAATCTGTAAATTGTGGCTACCTGAGTTCGGATAGAAGGCATTGAAGAATCAGGTTGCTTTGCTTGCAAAGCAAATTTAAAAGCTTCCCTATCAGCATCAATCTGACTTAAATCACCTAGCTCTGACCAACCAATTCCAATGTAATTTTTTTCAACTGGCTCAGTTCCAACATGTACACCCATGTGTACACCCCAAACAGTCGGAGTATCAGACATTTATTAACCTTAAATACTTGTAATTTATGCCGATCAGCATATCTTAAATAAGGGTAAATTTGAATATGAGTGTTATTGTGGGTATCGTTTCTGAGTTTAAAAAATTTGATGCTGATCTAAAAAATCCAAACTGGTCAGTATCCTCAATTAGCTCTAATAATGAACTAATTGTTAGTTTATGGGGTCATAAACCTTTAATGTCCAAACATCCAACTGAAAGAAAACAAGTTTATCGTGACCGTATTGATAGATGGTCTGGTAATGGACGTAATGAATTTAAGAAAAACCTTGATCTTGCATTAGAAGAAAAATTAAAAATTAGACCAATTATAGCTAGGCTCGATAAAAGCTCGGATTTTCAGAATATTTTAGATGGTAAAGATGGCAGTCAATACCCCAAAAGATTTAATGCAAAAACCGATTGGATCGGTGAATTAACTATTTGGGACGGTATCCAATTTGAGATTGTATTTAGTCTTGAACAATAATTTAAACTCAAACCAAGTTTTTATTATGCTTACTACAGGCTTACGTTGCATAAGCCTAGAAACAACAAAGCCCTGACATTATCAGGGCTTTGTTGTTTCTAATTTGGCGGAAGCGGTGAGATTCGAACTCACGGAGGGGTATAAGCCCTCGTCGGTTTTCAAGACCGGTGCATTAAACCGCTCTGCCACGCTTCCATGTGCGCCATCATACGGAGCTTTTGTTTTCATGACAAGTAAAACTTACCGTCAAAGCAACCAACTGCATATTGTTTCATCAAAAGCTTATAATTTCGAGGCGATTTCGGCACCTTCACGAATCGCACGCTTCGCATCTAGCTCAGCCGCCAGTTTAGCACCACCAATAATGTGATAATTCGCGAGTGTATTTTGCTCAGCGCTTGGCATTAAGTCTTTCACTGACTCCTGCCCAGCACACACGACGATAGTATCGACACGGAGCAATTGATCTTGTCCTGCCATATCCACCCAAAGCCCTTCATCAGTCACAGCTTTGTACTGAACCCCACGTAACATACGTACTGCATGCTTTTTCAACTGTGCGCGGTGTACCCAGCCCGAAGTTTTGCCCAAACCTGCTCCAAGTGCAGAGGTTTTACGCTGTAATAAATAAATCTCACGAACAGGCGGATGAACTTCTGCGGCCTGCGTGCCTCCTTCAGAAACATAATTCGGGTTTGGATCTACGCCCCATTCACGTTGCCAATCTGCAAGCGGTTGTGGCTGAGGTTGATGCTCTGGTTTCAATAAATACTCAGACACATCAAAACCAATCCCTCCAGCACCAATCACTGCAACCTTTCGACCGACAGGTGCGCCGCGTAACACTTCTGCATAAGACAAGACTTGCGGTGAATCACTCCCTTCGATACGTAATGCACGTGGCACAACGCCTGTTGCAATAATAATTTCTTCAAAGCCTTCACGCTCAAGCTGCTCACGATTCACCTTGGTGTTTAAACGTAAGTCGACTCCCGTTTTTTCAAGCTGTACTTTGAAATAACGAATGGTTTCATGAAACTCTTCTTTACCGGGTACAACTTTTGCCAAGTTGAACTGTCCACCCACCTCATGACTTGCTTCAAACAGAGTCACTTGGTGTCCACGACTGGCTGCAACCGTCGCGGCTGACATCCCTGCGACACCACCACCCACTACCGCAACTCGTTTCGGTTGTTTCACTTTCAAATAAACCAACTCAGTTTCAAACGCCGCACGCGGGTTAACTAAACAGGTTGCACGCTGATTTTTAAAAGTATGATCTAGGCATGCTTGGTTACAGGCGATACACGTATTGATTTCATCGACACGATTGGTCGCTGTTTTATTCACCCAAAAAGCATCGGCCAATAACGGACGTGCCATTTGCACCATATCGGCTTTGCCCGATGCCAAAATCTCTTCTGCCGTGTCTGGCATATTGATGCGGTTTGAAGCAATCACTGGCACAGCCACTTGCTTTTTCACTTCCGCAGTATAGTCAACAAAAGCAGCACGTGGCACAGAAGTCACAATAGTTGGAATACGTGCTTCATGCCAGCCAATCCCTGTATTCAACAAGGTAATGCCTGCTTTTTCTAGTGCTTGCGCAATAGTAATTACTTCCTGCATAGTGTTACCGTCATGCACCAAATCGAGCAATGACAAACGGAAGCAAATAATAAATTTTTCGCCGACTTGTGCACGTATTCCTTTAACGATTTCGACCGCAAAACGCATACGGTTTTCAATCGCCCCCCCCCAACGGTCTTCACGTTGGTTCACATGACGGCTTAAGAATTGATTCAGTAAATAGCCTTCTGAACCCATAATTTCTACACCGTCATAGCCTGCCTTTTTTGCAAGACTGGCACAGTTGACGTAATCATCAATGGTATTCAAAATTTGCTTTTCAGACATTTGACGCGGTTTAAAAGGCGAAATCGGCGATTTAATTGGGCTGGCAGAAACAACAAAAGGTTGGTAGCCATAACGTCCAGCATGCAAAATTTGCATGAGAATTTTTGCACCATGCTTATGTACGGCATGTGTCACTAGACGATGCGGAGCAATATCCCCCAGCGTATTCATCGTTCCACCCGCAGGAAGGAGCCAACCTTGACGGTTTGGAGAAATTCCACCTGTAATGATCAGACCAACACCGCCTTTAGCACGCTCACCGAAGTATGCTGCCAATTTTGGATAATTATAAAAACGATCTTCCAAGCCCGTATGCATGGAGCCCATCACCACACGGTTTTTAATGGTGGTAAAACCCAAATGTAAGGGTTTTAAAATATGTGCATAGCTATTGGTTGTCATCATGAATCCTTATCTCTGGCTTTGCAACTTGTTGCATACTACTTTAGCTGTTTTTTAAAATATTGGGATGACAATTTATAAAAAATTCTTGGCATCTACGGTCAATTCAACTGAGCGCTCAAAAACATACGACAATAAAAAAACCAGTGACGTTGCCCTCACTGGTTTAGTTTTTTAGACCAAAGCCCTTTACTGCCAATGCTTCAGCTTACTGGTTTGACCAATGCCCACATTAAAACTATTGGTAGGATCAAGCTTTTCATAATGCGTTCGTAGTGCAGGTTTTGCTACATATAAATGTCCGACATTATGCTCAGCTGGGTATTCCGCCCCACGAGCATCCAGTAAATGCCACATTTGATGTTCCATCGCCAAAGGATCTACGCCTTTTTTCACAATATAGTCCTGATGAAACACATGACATAAAAAGTGACCATAATAGAGTTTATGAACAATCAGATCATCCATCTCTTTGGGTAAGGTTTCCACCCACTCTCGATCATTACGACGTAATGCAATATCCAGAGCCACAATATCTTCAACTTCTGAACGGTGCGTATCCCGATAGCGAATTGCTGCACCTGCAACAGCAAAACGATGTAAAAATGCTTTACGTCCTTCTTCCTCGCTACAGTGGAAAAAATCACCTGAGCTTTTATCTTGGAAATAACGTTTTAAAAAGCTTTCAACTTGCTCGACATCTTGATTTTCAATCCGAATAACCAAATGATGTTCATACAGATCACGGAAGGCATTCATCCGTTTCGGTAAATGATTGGGCATGAATTTGGTCACCAGCTGTAAAACTTTATCTGACAGTCCTTTCACACCAAATTTTTCTAAGTATGCATCGACCTTATCTTTCATTGCAAATGCAGCAGGTACTTTGGCTGTACCGAGCTTTTCAATGAACATGAAGGTGTCTTTACCGTACTCCGCCCCAATATCATAAGCCACGCGATGAATGTATTCCCCTGCAATCGGTAATCGCGGCAAATCTTTTAGTAAAAAACGGCGGATTTCAGTCAAATCATCATGTGAATTTGTACCCACATAGAATACTTGGCTTGGAATTTTTTCAAAGGTATCCAAACGTACGGCAAAAACACACACTTTACCTGCCGAACCCGATGCTTCATATAAACGAGACGGATCCGCATTAAAACGTGCAGGCGTATTTTCATCAACTTGTTTAACATCATGTCCATAACGATGGTCCGATGCGCAACAGCCTGAGTTATTGATAATATCGCCGATTTGATAATTTTTCGTTTCAAGCTTGCTTAGAATTTCTTCAGGTGTTTCTCCGAGATTTACCCCTAAATGATTCACCAACTCTAACTGACCATCATCATTGACACGAGCATACAATGCCAGCTCAGTATAAGCAGGACCACGGCGCACCAAAGCACCGCCTGAGTTATTACAGACGCCACCTAAAACTGAAGCTCCAATACACGATGAACCAATCACCGAGTGTGGCTCCCGATTAAATGGCACCAATTCTTTTTCAAGTCGATCTAGTGTTGCACCAGGTAAACAAATCACTTGCTGACCGTCATTAATGACCTGAATGCCAACCAAACGACGCGTGCTGATCAGAACCACAGGGCGGTCATAGTCATCGCCAAAAGGTGTTGAACCACCAGTCAAACCTGTATTGGCAGCTTGCATAATTACAATACAATCTGCATCAACAGCCGTTTGCAATACTTGCCACTGTTCCAGTAATGACCCAGGTGCAACAACAGCCAGTACTTTTCCTGCACCGTAACGACGACCTTGGCGGTATAAACGTGTGTCTTTATCGTCAGTTAAAACGTGTTGTTTACCAACAATGGTGATGAGTTTTTGAATAGTTTGCTGTGGAGATAATTGAGTTTGCATAAGGAGTTTTCCTATTCCAAATTTTAATTAAGGAATAATGTTTATTTATTTAACTTCTTATATTCGAATTCAAAGTGCAAAGATCAATTCCATATTTGAAATCCCCCTATATCTCCCTTTTCCAAAAGGGGACTTTTCTTTTACCTAGATCAATTCAAGTAAAAACAAGCCCCTCCGTTTACAAAGGGAGAGTATTGCAAATTTTACAATCAATTAATTTGCAACATTCCCCTCTTTTATAAAGAGGGGTCAGGGGAGATTTACATTGTGAATTAAAACAACTTCACACTATCCATTTTCATACAATAGAAATTATTAAAAACTTACTCAGCCAACTCTCGCTCTAACTTCACTAAACAGTCAGACGTAATATCAGCAATGGTTTTTGCACCTGTTAAAGTCATTGCCACACGCATTTCTTTATCAATCAGTTCCAATAGATTTGAAACACCTTCACCGCCTGCTGCACCGAGTGCATAAACAAAAGCACGACCGAGCATACACGTGTCCGCACCCAACGCCAGCATACGTACCACGTCTAAACCATTACGAATACCCGAATCCGCGAGGATTTTAATATCACCCTTGACTGCATCTGCAATTGGCGGAAGTGCACGTGCAGAAGATAAAACGCCATCCAGCTGACGACCACCGTGGTTTGAAACCACAATCCCATCTGCACCGAAACGCACTGCATCTTTGGCATCTTCAGGATCCAGAATTCCTTTAATGACCATTGGCCCATCCCAAAACTCACGAATCCACTCAAGGTCTTTCCATGAAATAGACGGATCAAAGTTAGAACCTAACCAACCAATATAATCTTCTAGGCCTGTAGGCTTACCTAAGTATTTAGAAATATTGCCCAAGTCATGCGGACGTCCCATCATGCCGACATTCCACGCCCAATGTGGGTGGAAACACGACTGCATATAACGGCGCATTGCTGCATTTGGGCCACTCATACCCGAGTGGGCATCACGGTAACGCGCGCCCGGAACAGGCATATCCACGGTAAACACCAAGGTTGAACAGCCTGCCGCTTTAGCACGTTCCAAGGCATTTTTCATAAAACCACGGTCACGCAGTACATAGAGCTGGAACCACATTGGACGCTGAATCGCAGGTGCAACTTCCTCAATTGGACATACTGAAACGGTAGAAAGCGTAAATGGAATACCCTTTTTATCTGCAGCGACAGCAGCTTGAACTTCACCGCGGCGTGCATACATGCCTGTTAAACCTACAGGAGATAATGCAACAGGCATCGACAAAGTTTCATCAAACAGTTTGGTCTCTAAACTTAACTGTGACATGTCGTTCAGTACACGCTGGCGCAAAGCAATTTTTGATAAATCTTCTACATTACGCTTCAGGGTATATTCTGCATACGCACCACCATCGATGTAATGGAATAAAAATGGCGGTAAACGACGTCGTGCCGCTTCACGGTAGTCATTGGCAGAAGAAATAATCATGCTTATATCCTGTTTAATCGACTGGCGCGCTGACGACGAGCTTCTTCTTCATCAATCATTCGCACCTGTTGTACTACAAACTCAATGTGTCCACAGACTGCTTTACGTGCAGCTTCTGGATCACGACGTTCAATTGCATTCATGACTTGAAAGTGCTGATCATGCAATTGATCAAAACGGTGTGCTTCGCTATAGACTTTTCGACGTCCCAAAGCGACGTTGAACTGCAACAAATCGAACAGACCACGCATCATCTGAATCAAAACCAAATTATGAGAGGCTTCAGCAATCGCCAAATGAAATTTCGCATCTGCACGAGCCGCCTCATCATCATTTCCCAAAGCCTGAAAATGGTTAATCTGGTCATAATGATGTCGGATATTCACCAGATCTTCTTGGGTTGCGCGTTGTGCTGCATACCAAGTTGTTCCACCTTCTAAAATAATGCGCGCCTCTTGCACATCAAATCGATAGGCAGGATCCTCACTCATCAAATTACTAATCGGTTGTACGATTTGATAACTGGACCACGTTGCTGGTAATTGTTTTAAAAAAGTCCCCGCCCCCACTTTGCTGACCAACATACCCATGCTGGTCAACTGCGAAATGGCCTCTCTTAAAGAAGAGCGAGAGACTTGAAGCTGTTCACACAGTTTTCTTTCAGCAGGCAGACGGTCTCCAACTTGCATATTGCTTTGTTCAATCAATACACGCAGGCTTTGTACAGCTTTATCGGAGACTTTCATCTGCTTTCCTTAACGTTGATACACAATTTGTGTTATGGAATCATCCATGGGAACACATAGGCTTGTAGAGTAATCATAATACCCATCATAATTGTGAACGTTATACTGTGTTTTAAGGTAAAACGGAATAAATCAGACTCTTTACCAACCAGTCCTACCGCCGCACACGCAATCGCAATCGATTGCGGTGAAATCATCTTACCGGTCACACCACCACTGGTATTGGCTGCCACCAGTAAAACTTCTGGCACACCAATTTGCTGAGCTGTGGTGGCTTGAAGCGCTGCAAACAATGCATTGGCAGAAGTATCTGAACCCGTGAGGAATACCCCCAACCAACCCAAGAAAGGTGAGAAGAACGTAAATGCCGAACCTGTATGTGCAAGGGCCAAAGCCAAGGTCGAAGACATACCCGAATAGTTTGCGATAAAAGCAAAAGACAACACCATACCAATTGAATAAATGGGAACTTTCAACTCATTCAGGGTTTCACCAAAAGTTACCACAGCATCTTTCGGTTTCATCTTCAAATAGGCAATGGTGATCAATGCTGCAATAAAAATCGCAGTTCCTGTAGCCGAGATCCAATCAAATTTGTAAATCGCGTCATAGTCTTTAATTTCAGCAACTACAGGTGGCATTTTTTGAATCATTTGATGCAAAAATGGTACTTTGATTGAAATCACGAGATCATGCAATGCACCGTCTTTGGCAAATAAATCCTTAAACGGTTTCACACTCCAGATCGTCACCATCACAGTTAAAATCGCGAATGGAGACCATGCTTTTGCAATTTGTCCTACAGTGTATTTTTGCTGTTTTTGTGCAGCCACATCTTCACTCATCGTTGCGTCTTGATCTGCAAAACGGAAAATGTGCTTCGGCTGCCAGTATTTAAACAAAATTGTTAAAGAAACCAAGGATGCAATTGCAGCCGTAATATCGGGTAATTCTGGACCAACAAAGTTAGAAGTTAAGTATTGTGCAATTGCAAAGCTACTAGCACCCACCACAACTGCTGGCCATGTTTCTTTAACACCGCGCCAGCCGTCCATGATTGCCATAATCCAGAACAACACGATTGGCACCATAAATGGTAGCTGACGACCCACCATTTGGCTGATTTCCATCGTATCGACACCAGAGACTTGTCCAGCAACAATAATTGGAATACCCATTGCACCAAAAGCCACAGGTGCTGTGTTTACGATTAGACAGAGACCTGCTGCATATAACGGTTTAAAGCCTAAACCGACTAATAATGCTGCGGTAATCGCCACAGGAGCACCAAAGCCTGCAGCACCCTCTAAGAAAGTACCGAAAGCAAAACCCACCAACAGCATTTGTAAGCGCTGATCTTCAGTAATTGAGAGAATAGAAGAACGAATGATGTCAAACTGGCCTGTCTTCACTGAAATTTTATACAGGAATACCGCACCAATAATGATCCATGCAATCGGCCATAAACCGTAGAGGAAACCATAAGCCATCGATGCGAATGCCATCAGCACCGGCATCTTATAGGCAAATAAAGAGACAAGAAGTGCAAGTACAACAGTGATCGTACCTGCCACACTGCCTTTTAAACGAAATACCGCGAGCGCCAAAAAGAAGAATATAATTGGAATCAGTGCAATTAGACTTGAAATCCAAATATTCCCCATCGGGTCATACATTTGCTGCCATTGAAGCATTGTCATCTCCTTGAAATGCTTACTAAGATTTAATTTTGAGCATATTATTGGCACTTTTGCCAATATTGGACAGACCAATATAAGCAACCGTAAAGAGAAACAAACCAATAATGACTTATGCTTGGCTTATTTTGATTTAAAATGAAGTAAAACTTCAATTAAAAGTTAATATTGGTATGACCAATATTAACTACCTTCATAAACTAGATCATATTTCAATCAAATTAATATCATTGTTTTTACTGATATTTTTATGAAAATAATGCCAATTTTAGACTTTAGTCTAATAATATAAAAAATAATCACCGAACTTAAATCCAGCTTAATCCTCAAAAATGGAAAAATCACACAATATTGGTCATACCAATTTAAAACTAACTAATTTCGCCTCTTTTCTGATTAATTTACAGCTTAAACATCTCCTAAAAAGACAAAAATTGGTCACACAATATAGAAACCGATTTTATCTAGAATTTTTTCAACAGTATCGATATGCACATGAGCTTTAATATTTTTAAAGCCCTATGATTTTTTAGAAAAACCATTTGGAAAAGTGTTACAATCGCGGACATATGTATTCTTTCAGGCCACCCATTCTCGGTGCCTATATTTATATCGTTAGGATTAACAATGACTGATAATGCAACTATCTTGCAGAATGTCCCAGTTGGCAAAAAAGTTGGTATTGCCTTCTCTGGTGGTCTAGATACTTCAGCTGCACTTTTGTGGATGAAACAAAAAGGCGCAGAACCTTATGCTTATACAGCAAACTTAGGTCAGCCTGATGAAGACGACTACGATGCGATTCCAAAAAAAGCGGAAGCGTATGGCGCAGTAAAAGCTCGCTTAGTTGACTGCCGTTTACAGCTTGCACTTGAAGGTATTGCTGCGATTCAATGTGGTGCGTTCCACATTTCAACTGGCGGTGTACCGTATTTCAACACGACGCCGTTGGGTCGTGCAGTAACAGGGACTATGCTTGTTACCGCAATGAAAGAAGATGATGTCAACATCTGGGGTGATGGTTCAACATATAAAGGAAACGATATTGAACGTTTCTACCGTTATGGTTTGTTGACCAACCCTGCACTTAAAATCTATAAACCTTGGTTAGACCAAACGTTTATTGATGAATTAGGTGGCCGTGCTGAAATGTCGCAATTCTTGATCGACAACGGCTTTGACTACAAAATGTCAAAAGAAAAAGCTTACTCAACTGACTCAAACATGTTGGGCGCGACCCACGAAGCAAAAGATCTTGAATACCTCAATGCAGGGATCAAAATTGTTGACCCAATCATGGGCGTTGCATTCTGGAAAGACGACGTAGAAGTTAAAGCTGAAGAAGTATCGATTACTTTTGAAGAAGGCTTCCCTGTTGCAATCAATGGTCAACGTATCGAAGACCCTGTTGAGTTCATCCTTGAAGCCAACCGTATTGGTGGTCGTCATGGTCTAGGTATGTCTGACCAAATCGAAAACCGTATTATTGAAGCAAAATCTCGCGGTATTTATGAAGCACCAGGTATGGCACTTCTACATATTGCTTATGAGCGCTTGGTTACAGGTATTCATAACGAAGACACGATCGAACAGTACCGTATCAACGGTCTACGTTTAGGTCGTTTACTTTATCAAGGTCGTTGGTTCGACTCTCAAGCATTAATGCTACGTGAAACCGCACAGCGTTGGGTTGCGAAAGCCATCACTGGTACTGTGACTTTAGAGCTTCGTCGTGGTAATGACTACACCATCATGAACACAGAGTCTGAAAACCTCACTTATGAAGCTGAGCGCTTGACGATGGAGAAAGGTGATTCAATGTTTACGCCAATGGACCGTATTGGTCAGTTAACTATGCGTAACTTGGACATTACCGATACTCGTGCGAAACTTGGTATTTATACCAATACTGGTTTGCTTGCAGTCGGTACGGGTTCTGCTGTTCCACAGTTAAAAGACAAAAACAAATAAGTTTGTTGAATGTCAAAAAAACCGCTCATAAGAGCGGTTTTTTTATTTCAGTGATTTATTCCGTACAAGTCGATGTGGTTAAAGGCTGATAATAAATCTGATTACGCCCCAATTGCTTGGCACGGTATAAAGCCTGATCTGCGATCCCCAGTAACTCGACTTTGCTCAAATCGACCTCGCCTTTAAAGACTGTAATCCCTAAACTAATGGTGACAAATGGCGATACTTCAGACATTTCATGCGGAATTTCCAAACGCTCAATCGCTCTGTAAATATTTGAAGCCACCGCATAAGCGCCATGTGCATCGGTTTCTGGCAATAAAACTACGAATTCTTCGCCACCATAACGCGCCACAAAATCCATATGCCGAATCGCATTTTTAATAGATTTTGCAATCGATGAAATCACATCATCGCCCTTTTGGTGACCATAACAGTCGTTATATTTTTTGAAGAAATCAACATCAATAAACAAAATGGATAAAGGTGTTTCATCCTGACGTGATTGCTCATAATAGGTATTCATCATTTCGTCAAAATTACGCCGATTTGATATCTTCGTCAGCTCATCATTCTGACTTAAATGCAGCAATTCTGAGGTGTGTATTCGATGTATTTTTTCACTAATTTTAGCGCGGCGAATATTGAGAAAAATGATGCGCTCGCGGGCATAGATCATACGGCTGATGATAAACCCCAGCAAACAGCTACCAAACATCACACGCCCCATCACGATCGCATCAAACTTAACTAAAGTCGAAATGAGCACTAAAAATGAAACCCCAGCAGCTACTACGCCTGTGATAAAAACATATCCTGGTTTTACCCCAGTTAGCAAATACCCCAAGACATAAATCATGCAGATAATCATCATCGCTTGATGGCGCAAAGCTTCGGTATGTACCGACATGGTCAACCAAGTCGTCGAGACCACAGCCCAAAACACAGCAAACATGGCTGCATAGGCAAAAAAAGGCTTCAGCTTGGTAAAATGTGAAAAAACATAAAGGAATAAAAGACAAACAGCACCATTTAGCAGCCCCAGTAAACAATGAATAAAGTCTTGTTTAAAATGAGACTGTTCAATAATCCAGTAATCCCCTGGAATCGTTAAAATGGCAAAAATAAAATAAGCCAAAACACCAGACCAAAGAAAATCATTAATATTGCGACGCGCGCGCTCTAAGTTTAGTCGCCAAAACTCTTGTTCTAATTTCTGAGGAAAAACCTGACCAATACGACGGTTGTGTCGTGTAATCAGCTCTTCCATTTTTTCTTTATCGTACTGAAGTTTGGCGAGGTTGTATTTATATTCCATACCAGACCAGATTTAATTCTTGTAGTTGCTTAAAAATAACACAAATTTACAAAGATAAATCATAATAATCAGACAAGATGCCTTTATTTGTCATTACCATTTTTGGCGTATATGCATTATCATCTGTTTTATTTCTTTGACAGAAATCGCCTTGAATACGATTACGATTCTCCAGCCAGATGACTGGCACGCTCACCTTCGTGATGGTCTTGCATTACAACGTACGGTTCCCGATTTAGCCCAACAGTTTTCACGCGCTATTTGTATGCCAAATACCGTACCTCCTGTTAAAACGGTTGAGGAGGCGAATGCGTACCGTGAACGCATCATGGCGCACGTACCAGAAGGCAATGCCTTCGACCCACGTATGGTGTTGTATTTTACTGACACAACTTCGCCTGAAGAAGTCAAAAAAATTAAAAATTCTGAGTTTGTAAACGCGATTAAACTCTACCCTGCTGGCGCGACAACCAATTCAGACAATGGTGTAAGCGACATTCGCAAAGTCTATGCTGTTATTGAGCAACTTGAAGAACATCAGGTTCCATTACTTCTGCATGGCGAAGTTACACACAATCATGTCGATATTTTCGATCGTGAAAAGCGCTTCTTAGACGAAGTTCTTTCTCCGTTGCTGAAACAATTTCCAAAACTGAAATTGGTTTTAGAACACATTACGACCAGTGAAGCGGCCAACTTTGTTTTAGAACAAGACCGCAATGTGGCTGCAACCATTACCCCACAGCATTTACTGTTTAACCGTAATGATATGTTGGTTGGTGGCATTAAACCACACTTTTATTGCTTACCGATTTTAAAACGTCAAACCCATCAGCAAACTTTGCTCGAAGTTGCGACCAGTGCCAACCCTAAGTTTTTCTTAGGTACAGACAGTGCACCACACTCTAAAAATGCCAAAGAAAATGCATGTGGATGTGCAGGTTGCTACAGCGCACAAACGGCAATTGAACTTTATGCTCAAGCATTCGATCAAGTGGGTAAACTTGAACGCCTTGAAGGTTTTGCCAGCCACTTTGGTGCAGACTTCTACGGTCTACCGCGCAATACTTCAACAATTACACTGGTAAAAGAAGACCAAGTCATCCCTGAGAGTTTAGACTATTTGGATGGTGAACAAATTATTCCGCTGTATGCGGGTAAAACCATTCAATGGAGAAAAGTGTGACAAATGAAACATTGCCAATAATTGGTCAGCGTTTCCGTGGTTTTCTACCTGTTGTTGTCGATGTCGAAACAGCAGGTTTTAATGCACAGACCGATGCCTTATTGGAAATTGCTGCAATTCCGATTATTTATAATGAAGAAGGTCAATTTGTACCGGGTCCTGCACATCACGCGCATATCAACCCCTTTGAAGGTGCAAATCTAGACCGTCGCTCATTGGACTTTATTGGTATTGATCCCTTTAACCCCATGCGTATGGCCATGGCTGAAGACGAGAAAACAGCATTAAAACGTATTTTTAAAGCTGTCAATGAAGTCCGTCGCCAACAGAACTGTACACATGCGGTCTTGGTCGGTCATAACGCCCACTTTGATTTAGGTTTTGTACAGGCAGCGATTGCACGTACAGGGACTAAAAATCAAAACCCATTTCATAGTTTTTCTGTATTTGACACCGTCACCTTAAGTGCTGTGATGTTTGGTCAAACCGTTCTTGCGAAGTCATGTATTCAAGCAGGGATTGAGTTCGATGGTAGAGAGGCCCACTCGGCTTTATACGACACTCAAAAGACCGCCGAACTGTTCTGTTATATTTTGAACAAACTCGCGCCACACCTACTTGACACTCTGGTGGCGGATCAATAAGATACCGCCAT
>QWBT01000973.1:0-78933 GCA_004802465.1 Citrus hindsii
ATTGCCTGTCTATTTACGATCAACTTCAACTAAAGCAGTCGAGGCAAAAATAGCCTGTGGCGCAATCACAGTTTCATTCAAGGGAATGCTTTGCCCATATCGCTGTTGCATGAGTTGCTTGACTTCAGGCGAGCTTAAATCAAATTGCTTCAGTTTGGATAACGGCGCCAACTCAATGCCTAAAGCATCATGATAGGCCTTCCAGACTATTTCTGAGCAATATAAAGCACGATTGTCCCACTCAAAATAAAGATCATAAGGCTGGCCTAAGTATTGTTCTGCGTTCTTGATTAGCGTCTGCTTTTGCCGAACAGTCAAATTCGTTTTAAAGCGCTTCACCACATAATGCCGCTCAACCCCGCGATCAATCCACTGCTGAAGTGCCGTATATTTCACAGGCTGAACTGCCTCTAAAACCCATGCTTTTCCATTTTTATGAACAATTAAACCCATATGGCTATAACGCGACTTGGTTGCTTTTTGTATCCCTAAACTTTGTTGCGACTTCGAGACGTGAAAAATAATATCCCCTGTTTGATAGGACATATTCGCCCATAGCTGTTGAGGACTTGCCCAAAGTAAAACAGCACTTAAAATCACAACATTTCTATTTTTCATCCTAGATTTCCTTTATTCTTCTTTTAATAGATACGATCAATCAGTTAAAACTAAAAATATTTATGATCTTACATCATCTTCAAAACTCGCGTTCACAACGTATTCTTTGGCTACTTGAGGAACTTGAGCTGTCTTATGAACTCAAGCTGTATGATACAGCACAAGCTAAACAAACAAATCTGAAATATCCAACGTTCGACATTTCACATAATACTCAGACAGTACGATTGACTGAAAGCAGTGCAATCGTAGAATATTTATGTCAACTACACCAGAAGTTGATTATTCCCCATGACCATACACAGTATTGGAACTTCTGTTTTTATAGCCATTATAGCGATGCCAGTCTCATGCCCAATTTGGCATTGAAACAAGTTTTCCAACACATTAAACAACAAACACCTTTGGTTGTGCGCTTTGTGAGTTTGGCCTTTCAAAGCGCGTTCAATCGCGCTTATTTAAACCTTGAGCTACATCAACAACTTAAAGAAATTGATACCCACTTAAGCACGCATTCATCCTTTGCAGGCGATGTGTTTAGTTATGCGGATATCTTGATGTGGTTTCCACTCTATGCGGCTAGTTATGCCACTCCGCAGTTTGCTCAGTATAAGGCCATTCAACACTATTTTACCCAAATACAAAGCAGACCTGCCTTTAATACTGCTATGACACGCGGGCAATGGTCTGCTTCTTATTTTGAACACTATTGGTCTATCACACAGTAAGTTCTACTTAGGCAGACTTTCTAGAGTTGACTTGCCCTTTAATCACCGCCTTTACATTGCCTTTTAAATAATTAAAAAACACTTTGAGCGGTGACAGTTTCGGATTTGGTCGTTTACCTTCTGCGATATCCTTAAATTGCGCGGCATACCAGATCACTTCCATAATCGCCATTTTATCAATCATCGAAATGCCTGTTTTGATCTTATCGACTGCATAACGTACATCTTGACCTGCAATTAAACGATTGGTCACGTCGGGTTCTACCGCAAATGGACGCGCCATCCCAATAAAGTCACACGCGCCACTTTCTAAGGCTGCGTTCATACCCGCAGCAGTACGAAAACCGCCTGTCACCATCAACTTACACTGGACTTGTTCACGAATTTTTTCAGCAAACTCTAAGAAGTAAGCCTCACGTGCAATGGTCGACGCTTTACGTTTTTCTTGCTTCACCCCAGCCATGGCAGGTGCTTCATAGCTACCCCCTGAAATTTCAATCAAATCAATCCCAGCCGCATCAATAGCTTTAAATGTCGCAATGACATCTTCTTCCGAGATTCCGCCACGCTGGAAGTCTGCCGAGTTGAGTTTGACCGAAATAATAAACTGCTCTGACGTTGCCGCACGTACCGCTTTATAAATTTCCAATAAAAAACGCATGCGATTTTCAGCAGAGCCACCCCATTGATCTTGGCGTTTATTGGTCAATGGCGATAAAAACTGACTGATGAGATAACCATGTGCACCATGTAATTGCACGCCTTCAAAGCCTGCTTTCTCACAAATGGCAGCTGAAGTTGCAAAACGTTGGATAATATCAAAGATTTCATCTTCACGAAGCGCTCGCGGCGTTCCGAAGCTCATTGCTAAAGCAGGGCTAAACGGTACTGCTGAAGGTGCAACCGTTTCCTTATTTAAACCCTTAGGACATTGACGGCCCGGATGTGACAACTGTACCAATTGCACCATGCCATATTTTTTACCAATCGCAGCCCATTGTTTTAGTGGCTCTAAGTCACGTTCAGTTTCAATCACCACCACGCCTGGTTCATTTTTAGCTCGGAAGTCCACCATCACATTGCCTGTAATGGCACAGCCTAGGCCTCCTTTTGCCCAAGCCTCATACAAGCCTAAGTGCAAATGATTCGGCTGGCCAGCATGATTGGCCAGTGCTTCACTCATCGCCCCTTTAATCATCTTATTTTTAAAATGGACCTGCCCTACGTCAATTGCATTTGCAAGCTGGCTCATGAAAACTCATCCTTTAATATTTTTTAGTGTTTTTACTCTATGTGTTTTTTGGCTACAGTCAAGAGAATTTGACAATTCATTTTGTCAAATTCTCTAAGCTTTTATTTAGTAAAATAATTTTACTGATATTGACTGGCTTGAATCAATTGACGCGTATAGTCAGACTGCGGTTGCTCAAAAAGTTGTTCAGTGGCTTGCAACTCCACTACTTTGGCATGTCGCAAAACCAAAACTTGTTGGCAGAGTGCTCGTACCACTTGTAAGTCATGACTAATAAACAAATAGCTCATACCCTGCTCGTGTTGTAGACGGCGTAATAACGCCACAATCGAACGCTGGGTACTTCGGTCTAAGGCCGAAGTTGGTTCATCTAAAATCAATAGTTTCGGTTGAAGTACCAAAGCTCTTGCCAAAGCCACACGCTGCCGCTGTCCACCGGATAGCTCATGTGGATAATAGCTTTTAAATGTGACTGGCAACTCCACCTGAGTTAAGACATTCTCAATACGCTGTAGTCGCTCAAGCGAGGACAAAGGCTTTAAAGTCAAACCTTCTGCAATGATTTGTTCAACACTCATGCGTGGGTTCAAACTTGCGAACGGGTCTTGAAACACGATTTGAAAATCACGACGTAGCGCACGTAATGCCTTTTGCGAGAGTTGGTTTAAATCATGTTCTCCAAACTGGATCTGTCCTCGACTTTCAATCAACCTTGCTACAGCCAGTGCCAAAGAACTTTTGCCTGCACCACTTTCCCCCACCACTCCCAAAGAATGCCCTTGAGCCAAGCTCAAGTCCAAAGCTTCAACCGCAGCAAGATACTGTGTCGTGCGATTAAACCAGCCTTTTTTAATCGGAAATTTAACCTCAAGTTGTTTTAAGCTGAGTAAAGGCAAAGCATCTTGTACGCTAATGGCTTGACCAAAAGAATGATTGAGTAGGTTTTGAGTATAAGCAGACTGCGACTGCTCAAAAATCTGCGCAACCGCCCCTTGCTCTACGACCTTGCCTTGATGGATGACTACGACATCATCAGCATAATGTTTCACCAAATTGAGGTCGTGGCTGATCAAAATCATGGCCATGTTATGGCGCTGTTGTAAAGACTTCAGCAAGTCTAAAATTTGAACTTGCAGCATGACATCTAGTGCCGTGGTGGGCTCATCAGCAATCAAAATATCAGGCTCTTGCACCAGTGCCATGGCAATCATGACCCGCTGGCGTTGGCCGCCAGACAGCTCATAAGGAAAACGCCGCAACACACTTTCTGGATTTGGAATACCCACATCGTCTAGCAAGGCAATTACTCGTTGTCGCGCTTGCTTTTTAGACCAACCCTGTAACCATAAAGTCTCGGCAATGATCTTTTCCACCCGATGCAAAGAATTTAAAGCGGTCATTGGCTCTTGAAAAACCATCGAGATTTTTTGCCCACGAATCGATCTAAATTGTGCATCGTTTAACTCGAGTAGCTCTTTTCCGTCTAACAGTACTGAGCCTTGCACTTGCAATGCTTTCGGTAATAACCCCATCAAGGCCAAAGCACTAATCGATTTTCCTGAACCGCTCTCTCCAACCAGCGCCAAAGTCTGCCCAGCATACAGTTCAAAACTGAGCTGATCGACCAATAGGCGTTCTGCACTTTGAATACTCAGTGCATTCACTTTAAGTATAGGGGCTGTACTATTGGCGTCTAGGATCAAATGCATCGCGCAAAGCCTCCCCGATATACATCAGCAACGCAAGCACAAGGGCCAAGCTGAAAAAGCCAGACAGTGCTAACCATGGTGCATTTAAATTATTCTTGCCTTGTAACAAAAGCTCGCCCAATGATGCCGCATCAGGCGGTAAGCCATAACCCAAGAAATCCAGTGCTGTTAGCGCTGTAATATTGGCAGTTAAAATAAAAGGCAGTTGTGACAGGCTAGAGCTGATTGCGTTAGGTAAAATATGCCGAAAGATAATAGCTCGGTTGGTGACACCTAAACTTCGCGCGGCACGGACATAGTCTAGCTGACGGGCCCTTAAAAACTCAGCACGTACCAGTGGAACTAAAATTGTCCAACTGAATAACAGCATGATTAAAAACAGCCAGTAAATATTTGGGCTAAACATACTGACTAAAATCATCACCATGAACAGCATGGGTAACCCGCCCCACACTTCTAAAATGCGCTGCCCGATTAAATCGATCCAACCACCGTAATAACCTTGTATTGCTCCAATCACTATGCCCAGTACAGCTGAACTGAAAGTCAAAATAAAACCGAACAGCAATGAGACACGTAAACCATACAACACGCGTGCCAAGACATCACGACCTTGGTCATCTGTCCCGAGCCAATTTTGCATTGTGGGTGGTGACGGTACAGGGATAGTCAAATCTACATTGGGAGTTTGATATGAATATTGGATCAACGGCCAAACAACCCAACCTTTTGCTTGAATCAGCTGTTGTACCACTGGATCTTTATATTCAGTTTCAGTTTCGAAAACACCGCCAAAAGTCGTTTCAGGATAGTGTTTCAATACTGGAAAATATAAGGTCTGATCATACCTTACCAACAGCGGTTTATCATTCGCGATCAGCTCTGCAGCTAAAGACAGTACAAAAACACAAAGAAATAAAATACAACAACTGAGACCGAGCCTATTTTGCTTAAATCGTTTGAAACCTGCATGTAAAATAGGTGACATCAGCCTCTCCCTTGCGAATCAAAATGTATTCGCGGATCAATCAGCTGATACAACACATCGCCAATTAAACGCAGCAGCAAGCCCAACAAAGTAAAAATGAACAATATGCCAAAAATCACAGGATAGTCACGCTGCACAATGGCTTCAAAGCCCAATAAACCTAAACCATCCAGATTAAATATGATCTCAATAAATAAATTGCCCACAAAGAAGTAAGCGATTAAAGCTTCTGGTAAACCTGCCACCACAGTCAGTATCGCATTGCGAAACACATGACCATACAACACTTGAGACTCAGTCAGACCTTTGGAACGTGCCGTCAGCACATAAGGCTTACTGAGTTCTTCCATAAACGAATACTTGGTGAGATAAGTCACTGTGGCAAAGCCACCAATCACCATCGCCAAAAGCGGTAAAGCCATATGCCAAAAATAATCTTTAATTTTGCCCCATAGCGAAAAGTCCGCAAAATTTTCCGAGACCAAACCTTGTAAAGGGAACCATTGGAAATAAGAACCGCCTGCAAAAAATACAATCAGGAGAATTGCAAAAATAAATGCAGGAACCGCGTAAGCCACTGCCAACAGTAGCGAGGTCGACTGATCAAACACCGTGCCGTGCAATCGGGCTTTTTTGATGCCCAAAGGAATCGAAATCAGATAAATTAGCAAAGCACTCCACAGCCCCAAGGACACGGATACAGGTAATTTATCCTTAATCAGCGCTGTAACGGACTGGTCTTTAAAAAAGCTCGTGCCGAAGTCCAGTTGCGCGTAATTTTTCACCATTTCAAAAAAGCGTATATGCATGGGCTGATCAAAACCATAATGTGCTTTGATCTTTGCGAGCATTTCATCACTGAGCCCTTGCGCGCCTTGATAGACATTTGAGCCTCCACCTGCACCGCCCAAATTACCCAAAGTTTGCATAGCTTCCGCTTGTTGAATGGCTTGCTCAACAGGACCACCGGGCGCAATTTGAATCACAGCAAAATTGATCAGTAAAATCAGAAATAAGGTCGGAACGATCAGTAACAGCCTTTTGAATATATACTTACGCATCTCAAAAACCCCTATGCCTGTTTATTGCTTGGCTGACTGACCTAAATACTGACTCACCTGTTTCGCCTGTTTGGCATCACTCCACCAATAATCCAAACCGACATGCAACTGTGGACTCCGTGCCGGTTTTTGGTACATATTCCAATAGGCATACCATTGATCCGCTTTACCATAGGTTGGAATTTGATAATAACCCGCACGCAACAAGCGATCTAAAATACGCGTTTGAACGACCACTTGCTTACGATCATGCGCTTGAATCAACTGTCGGATCATCTGATCAATCACCGGATTTTGAATACCCGAATAATTATAATTTCCCACCTGATGGGCTGAAGCACTGCCCCACAGTTGCACCTGTTCTTTGCCTGGTGTCAAAGACTGTGGCATCGTTTGTAGGGTCATATCAAAATCTTGAGTCCGCATACGCTCATAATACTGGGGTGTATCAACCTGTCGAATGTTCAGCTGTATTCCTAGGCGCTTTAGGTGGCGAACAAAAGGCGTAATTTCACGCACAGCATCACTCGGCTGAATCAGAAACTCAAACTGAATCGGCTTATTTTTCCGATCTAACAGTTGACCTTTTGCATTATATGTATAGCCATTTTTTAATAAAATCTGTCGTGCAATGAGTAAATTATTTCGATTATAGCCCGATCCATCTGAAGCTGAATAACGCCAGTTCTTTAAAACGCCATCTCGCTGTACGGGATGCAATTTCGCCAAATAAGGCTTTAAAATTTTGATTTCAGCAGCCGAAGGCACACCCTTCGCCTCTAATTCGCTATTAGAAAAATAACTTTGCAAGCGTTGATATTGCCCATAGAACATCGCTTTGTTTTGCCACTCGAAGTCGTAGGCATAAGTCAAAGCTTGGCGAAAATAAATATCTTGAAAAGACTGACGACGGGTATTAAATACAAAACTTTGCGTTGGAATTGGATTGAAATGCTTAAAGCGATATTTTTTAACGAGACCTTGTTTCACTGCAGGAAAATTATAAGCAGTCACCCATTGTCGTGCGGACTCTTCCTCATGCAAGGTATATAAACCCGCCTTAAATGCAGTAAAAGCAATATCTTTGCTACGATAGTACACATAGCCCACGCGGTTAAAATTATAGCGCCCTTGGTTGGCCTTTAAATCTCTGGCCCAATACTTTGGATTACGTTTATAAACAACCCGCTGCCCGGCATTGATTTTCTCTAAGAGATAAGGACCTGAGCCTAAAATCGGTTTGATCGAAGTTTGACTGAAATCTTTGCCCTGCCAATCTTTTTTGGAATAAATTGGCATTCTGGCCACAATCAAAGGCATTTCCACATTATTTCGTGTTTTAAAATGCATTTTGACGCTGTATTTGGATAATACTTCGGTCTTGGCTAAATCCGATAAATACATCTGTAAGCCAAAATTGGATTTGCTTTGAAAGATATCAAAACTGAACTTTACATCGGCTGCGGTAACAGGACTGCCATCACTAAACCGTGCTTTTGGGTTTAAATGAAAAATGATGGTGTTAAAGTTTTTCGGGTCATAACTGACCTTTTCTGCCAGCAATGGATACATCACCGCAGGCTCATCCAAAGAACTACTCATGAGTGAGTCAAATAAATAGTTGGTTCCCTCAACCGCAGTACCGCGACCATTCATACTGTTTAAGTTATCAAAACTCCCGATGACTGCACGTGTTAATTCGCCACCCTTTGGTGCCTGCACATTGGCATAAGGCAGATGATCCAACTGGCTATATTTAGGCGTAGCATAAGGTGCAATAAAAGGCATGGTCTGCAGTGCAGACCATGCCTTTAATGGAATCGCTACAAGGCTGAACAGCAAGAGAGTTGTTCTAACCTTCATCGGGACTTTCTCTGAAATTGCATTTCAACTCAATACTAATTCGGCACCTTAATTACATCACCAATGCGCAACTGCGTATTCGGCTTAATGTCATTGAGCTCAGCCAATTGCGAGGCGTCCATCCCATAACGACTTGCCAGTCCAATTAAGGTATCGCCACGTTTCACTGTGTACTGTGAAATCAGTTTTGGAATTTGAATGGTCTGCCCAACTTGTAAGCCCGCACGCGGACTCAGATTATTTAAACTAGCAAGCTCTGACACCGACATCCCAGCACGGTTTGCAATTGAGTTTAACGACTCACCTGACTTCACTTTATAAGCTTCAGTTGCACGGTGAGAAGTTGCTTGTGGCCTTGCTGCCACTGTTTCTGTTTTGATTGGAGCTGAATCAACATCACCTTCAATTTTTAAACGCTGACCAACACGAACATTCGCCGTACGGCTTAGATTGTTTAATTCAGCCAAATAGTTCAATTGCAAGTGATATTTACGCGCAATGCTATTTAGGGTTTCACCCGATTTCACCACGTGAATATCGGTTGAGTTATTACTTGCAGTCGTTTGTTTTTCGACTGTTTTCGGCGTTTCAACAGCAGGCACTTCACCCGTTAATTTGAGTTTTTGACCCACACGTAAGCCCGCTGTACGACTCATATTATTGAGGTCAGCAATATAATCCATACCCAAATTATATTTCGAAGCAATCGCAGTTAATGAGTCTCCAGACTGAACGGTATAAGTATCTGGCACGGTTGAACCTGCCGGGATCTTAATACTTTGCCCCACTTGCAAGCCGCTATTGGTTGACAGATTATTGAGATCAGCCAGCTCCGACAAGCTCATCTTCGACTGTGATGCAATGCTATATAATGTGTCACCACGTTGTACTTTATAACTTTCTACTTTGAACTGTGGCTCAGCTTTGACTGGAGATGCTTTGGCACTACTTGTCGCTAAGCTTTTAACATCATTAAGTGGCACATTAATTTTTTGTCCAACCAACAGGTTGCTGCCCGCATTTAAACCCGCTGTTAAATCTGCCAATTCTTGATTTGACAGCGCATAGCGGTCTGCAATCAGTTTCAGATATTCACCACGTTTCACTGTATACGACTGAGTTGCTACTTTAGTTTGGCTCGTAGCTTTCTCATCGTTAGTTTTTGCTCGCGATTGTGCTGTTTCTTTTAAGGAAAGCTTTTGTCCCACACGTACGCCACTGGTTACACTTAAACCGTTATAGTCAGCCAACTGTTTTAAGCTTAAACCAAACTCATCCGCAATGCCTGTTAAGGTATCATTGGCACGAACAGTATAACTCTCAGGTTTAGTCTCAGCTTTCACGGTAGAACGTACTTCTATTTTTTCAGCTTGTGGTTTTGCATCATATAAATAAATCGATGTACCGACATAAAGTGTGGCATTGGCATCCATTTGGTTCCACTTCGCCACATCACGCCAGTTCACCCCATTTTTGGCAGCAATCAGCGCCAAAGTATCACCCGGTTGTACGGTATAAGTTGAACGTTTACCTTTTGGCGGCACAATCACAATTTCAGAGTCAGTCTTAACAAAATTTTTGCCTTGATTACGCTTCACTTCATCTGAATCTAAACGGGTATTGTCAGCCACAGACTTTGGATAAGCAAAACCTTTGGTTAACTCTTTGCCTTGCAGTTCAGCCACTGACTGACTGGTTTGAATTGCGGTGAGCTTAATTTTACCATCCAGAGGATCTACAATTTCTGTGCCTTGAGGGGCTAAAGCCTGAATTTCAGCTACCACTTCAGCTTGCTCTGCTTTCGTCGCAACTGGTTTCAGAACTTCATCGACAGTTTTGCTTTGACCTTCAGCTTGAATTGCCGCGGTTAACTGCTCACGTTCTGCTGCTGAAATTGGTGGTTCAACGGAAACTGGTTTCACTGGGGTCGCTGGTGTAACCGCAACTGGAATACGCGGCGCACTTGGAATATCGCTATTGGCAGCAAAAGCAGCCAGTGCATTAGACCCTTTAGGCGTTGAACCACGGGTAGGCGTCGTAATAGAAGTACTGCTTGACGACGTCACTGTAGACGAAGTGGCAGACTTTCCTGTTGTGGTTTTTGCGGTTGTCGTCGCTAAAACAGGTGGTGTAGTTTTCGACGGTGTGATCGCTTTGGTGTTCAACGTCGGTGGTTCAATTTTGCTTGGTTGAATCGTTTGGTTATTTTCAGGCAGTTTGGTATTTGCAGATGCCCACAAGCCGCCTGAACCACCCTGTAATTTTTTCAAACGTACATCCACTGAAGGACTCAAATCCGCAGGAATTAAAATCCGCATTGGACTTGCACCATCAATCCATTCACCACGGTGTCCCGGATTTAACTGATACAGCTCGGCACGACTTAAACCTGTAATCGACGCAACTTCATTTAGACTCACCGCGCCCACAGTGACTTCTCTAAAGTGCGGACGGTTCGCAATCGGCGGTAAATTGATGTTATAGGCATTTGGATTTTTAATGATCTGCGCAACCGCCAAGAAACGTGGCACATAGTTCATGGTTTCTTCAGGCAGTTTTAATGACCAATAATCTGTCGGCAAACCTGCGGCTTTATTACGGTTAATCGCTTGTTGAATACGGCCCGGACCTGCGTTATAAGCCGCTAGTGCAAGTTCCCACGAACCAAATTGGTTATATAAACTGCCCAAGAACTCATACGCAGCACGCGTTGACTCGACCACATCACGGCGACCGTCGTATTGGCTACTTTGTTTTAAGCCATAAATACGTCCCGTACTTGGAATAAACTGCCATAAGCCCGCAGCCGCAGCACTACTGGTTGCAGCAGGGTCATACGAACTTTCAATCACAGGCAGTAGAGCCAGCTCTGTTGGTAAACCGCGACGCTCGGCTTCTTTAACGGTGTGATACAAATAACGTGAAGCTCGTGCACTTAAACGATCCAAATACGGTTGGCGTGAAATAAACCACCCGCGCTGTGCATCAATGCGCGGATTCCAATGATCGCTGTTCATTTTAAAGCCCACGGTCATACGCTTCCAAACATCACCGTGCTTTAACACCAACAGTCGATCCCCTTCCACCGCACGCATGTCGGTTGCAGAAAGTAAATCTTCTAAAGAATCTAGACTATTTGCGTCTAAGTAGTTCGATCCGACTTGTTTGGATTTAGATGTTTGCGTTGCACTTTGCGTCGAGGAGCAACCAGCCAGTCCAAGTGTCGCGAGTGCTGAACCGAGTACTGTAATTTTAAATAATGTCGGTAACATCGGTTGGCCAAAAATGGCAGCTGACTTATACATAAGAAAATCCAAACAACTCGTATAAAATTTATTTTTTAGATCTGCCATTGTAGTAAAGCACGCCGCAGACACAAGGCGTTAATTTAACTTGAAATCAGTATAAATGTTACAAGAAATTAAAAAAGCTGCATCTTATACACTTCTCTAGTGCATTTGCGTTATACAATGGTGCCCGCTTAGTTTTATTTTCAGTTTACGGAAGTTGTGTATGTCACAAACAATTACCCTGTATGTCGATGGTGCTTGTCGTGGAAACCCTGGTCTTGGGGGATGGGGCGCGTACATTATTACAGAAACTGAAGAGCATAAACTGTGTGGCGGTGAAGACAACACCACCAATAACCGTATGGAACTCACCGCGGCCATTGAAGGCATTCTTTTCTGCCCAACCGATGCGAAGTTGGTAGTCTGGACCGATTCAACCTATGTCAAACGCGGCATTACCGAGTGGATTACAGGTTGGAAAAAGAAAAACTGGAAAGACGTTAAAAATCCAGATTTGTGGAAAAAACTCGATGCAACCTGCCAAGGCCGTGATATCGACTGGTACTGGGTCAAAGGCCATGCAGGTCACGAAGGTAATGAAATGGCAGATCAATTGGCAAACCTTGGTGCCGATCAAACACAGGCTCAACTTCGTCAGTCTAAAACAACGACAACAGAACCATCCATAGATAAAAAAAAAGTTGAACCAGACTGGTTGTTAAACGACCCTTTTGGTTTGGGTTTCGATGACGAAGAAGCCGATGACAGCGAAGATTTAACAGAAAGTGAAATAGACGTTGCAGAACAAGAGCCAAGTATAGTGGCTGAACCAGAACTTGCTACAACGGTGCCTTCTATTGAACAAACGCCTGAAGTTGCGACAAGTGTCGATTTAACACAACTCAAACAACATCCACAAATTGTGATTACTCCACGTAAAGTTGAGGTCTTTGGGCCTCGACAGCTCATCCTCGATACAGAGACCACCGGTTTCTATTATCAAGATGGCGATCGCATTATTGAAGTTGGTGCGATTGAAATGGTCAATCGAAAGCTTACCGGAAGCTCGATTCATATCTACATCAACCCAAAAAAACCTGTGGGCGACTCTGAAAATGTCCACGGTATCTCTGATGACTTTTTAAAAGATAAACCGCTATATCAAGAGATTGCCGACACCTTATTTGCCTATCTCAAAGGTGCGGAAATCATTGCGCATAATGCAAGCTTCGATATGAACTTCTTAGACATGGAGTTCAAACGTGCAGGATTTGTTGCGCTTTCTGAAGTTTGTGCAGTGACAGATACCCTCGCGATGGCAAAATCTAAGCATCCGGGGCAAAAAAACTCACTCGATGCCTTAGTTCGCCGTTACGAAATTCCACAGCGTGACCGTACCTTCCACGGGGCCTTACTGGATGCTGAAATTCTAGCCGACGTTTACTTGGCTATGACAGGTGGTCAGGTTTCCTTTGATATGGATGCCCTGTCGCATAGTGAACAACAAAATGGGCAAAGTCAGCGTCAAGCACTGGATATTGAACTGGCGGTAATTCACCCTTCAGCCGAAGAACTTGAAGCACATGAGACTTGGGTCAAACAATACCAAGAAAAACATGGCACACCCTGCCTTTTTGCCAAATAAATTCTAAAGTTTTTGTTAACTTTTGTATTACAAGATTTTTCAGTTAGGCTATAGTGATGAACAAGTTGCTATGCCTTGTTTGGGCCGCATATAAACACGATAAAACACTAGGATAGGTGCAGATCAATGTCTTACCAAACCTCTATTCATTTTGATCCAACGGCGCTGCTGATAATAAAAAATGAAGTGGATAACTCCATTAAGCTGGTTGAATCAGCTGTGAGCACCTTAGCAGAAGATCAGACTTTACCTTTTGGGATTGACGATGCATTAAACCAATTTGAGCAATGTGCTCAAGTGCTTGCATTGATTGATATGTCGAGCTTGGCCAAAATTGCTGAATATTCCGCAGAGCTTATGCGCAAGATCATGGGGAATCCTGCACAGATTAATACGCAAGATGTGATTGCACTCAGCGAAGGCACGACCATGCTGAAGCGCTATATTGAGTTCATTTGCTTAAGAGAAGTGAAAATTCCACAGTTTTTACTCGATACCTTAAACCGTCTTGAAATTGCATTAGCAAAGCCTCTAACGCAAGAAGGTCAACACATCGAGTCCTTACTGGACTGTATTACCCCAGATTTCAGCCTCCCTCAAGCACCAAGTCTTGAAAAATCACAATATGTTCACCGCCTGTACAAGCTGTCTTTAAGCCAAATGCTGAAACAAGAAGAAAGCGAACTTGATTTACAAGCAATGAAATTGGTGGGCACTTATTTAGCGGGTCTAGCAGAACAAACGCCGAGTAAACAATATTGGAACTTGGTCTATGTTGCACTCAATCAAATTGAACAATTGCTCATTAATGAACCACGTTTACGCACTTTGATTAGCATCGAACGTAACATTGCACAGTTCTTTACTGCGCCTGAACGTTTCAAAGCCAGCCTCACCGATCTTGCCAACATTCTCAGCCTATGTATCAGCCAAGAAGACGAAGTTTCTCAACACATCCGTGGCAAACTCAATATTGGCGATGACTTACTCACAGATACGCAGCTGCAAGTTTTCAGTCGTCATCTGTATGGCCCAGATTTCGACACGATGCATACCATTAGTGATTTGGTAACCACCGAAATGTCGCAAATCCGCAATGACATTGAGTACAACTACCAAAACATGACCCCTGAAAAGACCCAAGAGCTCCAAGCAAAACTGGTCGATTTGGCGAACATTTTCAAAGTATTGAACTTAAATGAAGCGCATAATGACTTAAACCGTCAAGCAGCATCACTTAGTCAACCAGATATGCTGAAAGATGAAGGTTTTGCGCAGCAGTTGATGAACGTGATCTTGTCGGCAATGAACTCGATTGGTGTGTTAGAACGTCACCATACTTCAAGCCGCCTACAGCTGCGTGTCAACAACATGAATATTTCACTAGACCGTTTAGATGAAGCCCATGCTGCTTTATTGACTGAGGCTAAAACGTCTATTGACTTAAGTAGTCAAGCTTTGGCGCAATATCAGGAAGAGCAAGATTTAGCTACACTTGAGAACACCCCTGCACAACTACGTGAAGTTGCTGGCGCAATGCTGTTCTTAGGCGCTGAAAATGGTCAAACTGCTCTGAATCTTTCAGCAGATTTTGTGCAACAACAAATCACGGCTGAAACTGCGCTCACTGCCGCTCAGGTGAATCATGTACTTGATGCTCTCGCAAGTGCAGATATGCTGATTGATAACTTAAAAAACAAACAGCCTGTATTACACAGTATGTTTGATGTAGCATTGAACAGTAGCCAAAAACTAAAGACTGTTGCCTAATGTCAGAACTTTCACTTGCTTATATTTTCCACCAACAGCAATTGTTGGTGGACCATAATTTTCAAGGCTCTAGACTAGCAGAATAATTATGTTAGTCTAGAATAATGATAGAAAACAGTAAATTAAGTCACTACAAGATTAAAAAAATTATTCAATGCTTTTGTGTTGATATTCCTGCTTCCAAAACAGCCTTATTACTCAATTTAAATCGTAATACGATTAATTATTGGTACATGCTTTTTAGAGAAACTATCTATGATCATCAAACAGATTTAAGAGCTAAGTTTGTTGGTTCAATAGAAGTAGATGAAAGCTATTTTGGAGCGAAAAGGCAACGTGGGTTTCATGGAAAGTTAAAGCGTGGTCGTGGGACTCTAAAACAGCCAGTGTTTGGAATATTCGAACGTAATGGGCGCGTCTATACTGAAATCGTACCTGACTGTAAAATGAAGACTTTACAAGAGGTTATAATTGGTAAAGTTTCACTTGAGAGTGTGATTTATAGTGATGGATGGCGTGGCTATAATGGTCTTGTTGATGTGGGTTATTCAAAGCATTTTAGGGTAAATCACGGAGCAAATGAGTTTGCTAGAGGACAATGCCATATAAATGGAATAGAATCATTTTGGAGCTTTTGTAAAAGAAGGCTAGCAAAGTTTAACGGCATATCAAAAGAGTACTTTGATTATCATCTTAAAGAAACTGAATGGCGTTGGATGAGGGAACCTAATGAGTTAGCAACTGAGCTGTGGAACCTCATTAGGTAAAATTAAGTGTAAATCTGCTAGTCTAGAGCCTTTTCAATTGCCTCGTGTAGAAAAGCTAGCAAGTGATTTAAGTTTTCACTCGGGTGATCAAGTGATTGCCCGAGACCTGCTAGACAATGAGCCGATTCCTGAAGGCTTAGAACTCATCCCAATTCGCCAGTTGCTTCCGCTCTGGAGCACCCAACAATTCGAGCAAGCCAGCCGAGCTATTCAACTGCTAGAATGGCGTCGCAATCATAAATTTTGTAGTCATTGCGGCCACGCCACAGAAGCACATGCCAGCGAATATGCCATGAACTGCCCTGCCTGCGGTTATCATCAGTATCCACGGGTACAACCCTGTGTCATCACCGTCATTACACGAGGTGAAGATGAAATTCTGTTGGCAAAAAATGCACGGAATACCCGTAGCAATATGTATGGGTTGATTGCAGGTTTTGTTGAAGTCGGTGAAACATTAGAAGAAGCTGTACGCCGCGAAACCTTGGAAGAAGTCGGCATTCAAGTTAAAAATGTTCAATACTTAGCGAGTCAGCCTTGGCCTTTCCCAAGTAACTTAATGATTGCGTTTAAAGCAGAATACGCGTCGGGTGAGCTTTGCTTACAAGAAGAAGAAATCAGCGATGCCCAATTCTTCAAGTTTGATCAATTGCCTGAAATTCCGTTCAAAGGCAGTATTGCACATGCCATGATCATGCATGCGACAGAAGGCACAACAGTCGCAGATGATACACGTGAGTGGCTCTAAGCTCACTCACCATCTCTACAACAAATATACTTTAAAACCCAATTAGTGCTTAAGCGCATCCTCGAGCGCCTGCATAATTTTTTGCTTGGTCGTGAAGTAACGACTAAACAAACTCGATACCGAACCAATCATTGAAATATGACCGATACGCGGCACCGTCCAAAGTTGACTGTAGTTGCCTTTTTCTTTCAACCTACGATCCAAATCAACGGCATTACTCAACCCGACGACATCATCATTTTCTGCAACCAACAGATAATGTTTAACCGTATTCGACTCGACGAAATAATATGGCATCACTTCTTGATAAGGTCTGTTCTGATCAAAAGCATCCGCACAGATCGGATCACCTTTATAGTCGAAATGATAAGGTCCTGCCAAACCAATAATGGCGGTAATTTGACTACGGCATTGTATTTCATACGGTTTCGGATGATAGAGCGCAGACATCACATTAAACGCGCCCGCAGAATGCCCCATCAATACGACTTTTTCAGTCGAAATTTGATATTTTAGCTGATGCACATTGAGATAATTTAAAGCCAAGCTGAGATCATCAATAGATGCAGGAAAAATATGCTCTGGCGCCAAGTGGTAGTTAATTACCGCCACATCAAAGCCCTCTTTGGCAAAGGCTTCTCCAATAAAACGATAATCTTTTTTATCGCCATGCATCCATGCACCGCCATGCACAAATACAATCAGAGGACGGTGTTCACGCGGTGTTTGCGTGCGAAAGAGATCTAAACGGTGTCGTGCGCGTAACCCATAGGCCACATTTTCTTGGACCGAATAACCCTTACGCGGTGTTAAACGGTTTAGGGCATAACTACCTACATCATAAATACGAAAGTCACGATAGAGTAATCTTGCATACTCTACCGAACGATTCAGTCTTTGAACAAAAGGCTGAAGCTTATTGAACATTATTTGGCTCAACTTGGTCTGGATCTATCGCAACAGGCGTTTGCTCTGTCGGTGTTGCATTGATCATTGGTGACGCAAACGCACTGGTCGTTTGGGACTGTTGCTCTATATTATCCACCAGTGTGATAATTTTAGTCACATTCCCCACTTGCTGTAAAACTTGGTTTAAATCGGTAATTTCAGCACCATTTAAACGTCCCATCACATATAACACACCATCTTCGGTGTGAATACGGACTTTCGCATCTGAAACGACTGCAGCTTTCATGATCAAGCCACGTGTATTTGCTGTAACTGAGGTGTCTTGCATGATGGTGCTATAACTAATTTGGTTTCCAACTGTAATGTAGTTATGCACGGTTTTGACATCCGACATCGCACGTACATTGTCTTCAGCCAACTGACGTAAGTGTTGATCGGGTACTTGTCCTGTTAACAAGACATTACCATGAAAACTTTCGATATTGACACGTGACTGTTTAAAACGACTATCCAATTTATATAAGTTAATTTTTGCAGTACGCTCAATTGAAGAGTCGATAAATACCTGCCCTAATGAACGTGCACCGCTTTCTGTTCCTACAGCGGCTGTTCCTGTCCCACCCGAAATGAAACTTGCACATCCAGATAAACTTGCGACGCATAATACGGTCATTGCAATACGATTGAACACTCAGCAAGACTCCTCAACTTTTCAAACTATTTTAATTCAGCATTTCAGCTTTGATTTTGTTCAAAGATTAATAAAGTCTTGATCAAAAGTAAAAGCATTTTCTATCCATTGCTGATCATAAGTGAATTTTGAAAAATCTTGCTGTATGGTTTTTGCAATTTCTTTAAAAAAATCAAAACAAATCACATCAAAGCGGCAATAATATTGCTGGAAATGTGGATGATCTTGTAAAAATAACATGGCCGTTTTTGCTATTTTGCGTTGTTTTGAATAGGAAATTGTTTCAACAGCCTGTGCAAAACGCGTTTTTGAGCGTGCTTTGACCTCAACAAAAACCAATTCCTGCCCTTTTTGTACAATCAGATCAATTTCTCCAAAGCGCGAGTGATAATTGGACTGCACATGAACATAACCCTGCTCTTCTAGCACAGTCAAAGCTTGTTGCTCTGCCCATTGTCCCAGTTTCATTTCTTTATCTTCCCCCCACTTCTTTTTATTTTTTAATCATCACATTTCGAAAAACTAAATATCGATCAAAAATCTCACGCCTTGATGCTTAAAACCGCTGCTGTGAGTCTCTCGAACCAATCAATTCATTTCATTCTACGTTTTAAAGCTTTCTTGGCGTTTAGATTTCAGTCGAATGTCTTACCAACTCCTGCAAATCCATCGCCGACAACATTCTAGCTCACGCCACGACGGACAATTCAGGTAGAATGCTTATCGCGGTATCGGTTGAATGTACCAAAGCACACGACTCACCCCCCATCCTTTTATTATTTTGCAGCGCGGAGAAAACCCATGAGTGCCCAGTTATTTGTAGTCGCAACCCCTATTGGGCACTTAGATGACATGACTTACCGCGCAATTGATGTACTAAAATCAGTCAAAATCATTGCTGCTGAGGATACACGAACTTCAGCACAATTACTGAAACACTTTAATATTCAAACTCCACTTACTGCATGCCATGATCATAATGAAAGCAACAAAATTGACATCCTTATTCAGCGTTTGTTGAACGGTGAAGATATGGCGCTTATCAGTGATGCAGGAACGCCTCTTATCAGTGATCCAGGTTTTAAATTGGTTCGTGCAGCACAAGAGCATAATATCCGCGTAATCCCTGTTCCTGGCGCATGTGCTGCCATTGCAGCTTTAAGCTCAGTGGGCTTACCAAGTGATCGTTTCAGCTTTGAAGGTTTTTTGTCTGCTAAACAAACCCAACGACTGGCAAGTTTGGAAAAACTCAAAGACGAAACGCAAACCCTGATTTTTTATGAGGCACCACATCGTATTTTAGACAGTGTCAGTGACATGGCTAAAGTCTTTGGTGCTGACCGCCCTGTCGGTTTTGCTCGTGAAATTACCAAAACCTTTGAAACCATTAAGAAGATGACTTTAGGTGAGTTGGTTGAATTTATTGCAAACGATCATCATCAACAAAAAGGTGAAATTGTGCTGGTTGTCGGTGGTGCGACCACTGAAAAAGATATCGCGCAAGAAAAACTCGACCAGCTTTTAACACGTCTCTTACAAGATTTGTCAGTGAAAGCTGCATCACAGTTAGCGGCTGATTTAACCGGCATTAAAAAGAAAATTGCTTACCAACGTGCTTTAGAATTAACACAAGATCAGGCTGAATAGGCTTCAATAGCTTAGAATAAAAGTATTGTTTTTGTTGTGAATAAAAAAAATAAAGAGCAACAGACGTAAGTGCTTTGGCCTTTCTCTACTGCTCTCCGTGTTAAGCGGTTCCATGTGAACCGCTTAACTCAAATTATGTAGTTATTTCATTTAAAATTTATTAGCATGTGTATGGGTTGACTGATCGTCAGTTACAATCTCTATCGAATTAGCTTGCTTCTTGGTAAATACGACCACCGGGTAGTTGGCAAAAGTATTGTTTCAATGCATCCAAACAACGATGGATCTTCATCGGCTGTTGTTCATGCTTTGAAATGATGGCATATAGCGTAAAGTTAGGGAGCTTCCACTCTGGAAGAACTTCCACTAAAGAACCGTTAACCAATTCTTTTTGCACATCCAAATATAAAATACGTGCAACACCATGCCCATGTTGGCATAAAGTCTTTGTCACTAAAATATTATTACTGGCTACTCTTGATTTCATCTCAAGTTTAACCGCGTCACCTGTCACCACATTTTTAAAATCAAAATCATGATTATTTTTCATAATCGTGATCGGAATAAGATCATGATTTTTCAAATCTTCAGGTCGTGAAATTGGTGCAGACTGATTCAAATAGCTCGGTGAAGCAACCAAAATCTGTTCCACGCGCGCCAATGGCACGACATGTACGCTTTGATCGTCAACTGTTGGGCTCATTCTGAGGGCAATATCAATTCGCCCATTCATCAAATCCACATAATGATTATCTGCTTCAATATGAATAGATAATCCACGATGTACAGACATCCAATGCGACAAGGCAGGAATCACGTGATTGGCACCTAACTCTGGCGTAGTGGCTATTCGCAGCTCACCAACGAGATCATCGCGCAATTCATTGATACGTATTTTGCCACGTTCAGCAGCGGCGAGCATTTCTTGACAGCTGTGGAAAAAAGCCTGGCCTGCTTCAGTTAAATTCAACTTTCTTGTTGAGCGATGTAAAAGAACAACTTCCATCTCTTGCTCTAAAGAACGAATTTGCTGACTCACAGCACTTGTAGTGATGCCTAACTCACGCGCAGCACCACTAAATGAACTCTTTTCGACAACACAAGCAAAAACACCCATTGCCCGTAGTTGATCTAACATAAAATTCTCTCTGGATTCATGAGAAGTTTTCATCTATTTGATAAAAACAACTCATTGTATTATACGGTGAATTTTTTGCGTTGCATCCAGATTTTTTAATTTAATGGTAAAACTATAGTCGGATTGATTGGCTTGCCATCTAAGCGTACTTGGAACTCTAACATGGTGCGCGTTGCACCTGTGGAGCCCATTTCAGCAATTTTCTGTCCTGCCGTCACATTTTGACCGCTCTTCACATTCATCGCACTATTGTGTGCATATGCTGTGATATAACCATCAATATGCTTAACCAAAATTAAGTTTCCATATTCTTTCAATCCGTCTGCTGCATACACCACTTGGCCATCTGCTGCTGCATAAATTGGATCACCTTGGTTACCAGCATAGCGAATACCTTTTACATTATTTGCTAAATTATAACCTTGCAAAACAGCGCCATTACTTGGTTTTACCCAGCGTAAAGTTGAACTTTTCGAGCTCGCAACAGGTGCGGTCGGTACTTTAGCAGGAGTTGTTGTGGTTGTGGTGGTCGTATTTTGACTCGGGAGACCAACATTTTGACGTTGAATTGGAGCGGTTTGTGTAATAGGTTGCGTCGTGGTTGTACGCGCACTACCCGAACCTTTTAAACGTAATGACTGCCCCACATAAATACGATACGGCGCAGCAATATCATTCATGTCTGCAACAGAGGTATAACTCAGCCCATAACGAGTTGCAATACCGCTCAGCGTGTCGCCTGAACGAACTGTATAATAGTCTGGTGCTTTCGCAAAACGTGTTGCATTGTTAACCTGTGGTTTAGAAGCACAACCACTCAAAATAACAGTTGAAACTACAGCAGTAGATAACACGACAGTTTTCAACAGTGCTGTAGGAATTGCAATAAAACGAATTTGAGACAACACAGACATTTATCTTACTCTCTAAAAATACAAAAAATAATCAGTTTAATTTGCGCTAAGATTAGCAAAAAAGTATGTGAAAATAGTATCTCTGCGCGTATTTTCACAAAGTTATAACAAACAGCTGAATACACTCCCTGTATTGCTCAGCTGTAGCGACTTTTACGCACTTATTTGCCCTTGTAATGCATGCAAAACTTCATAGTTGGTTGCATCCATCTGAATAGGCGTAATACTGACAAAACCATTTGCCACAGCGAAAAAGTCTGACTCTACCTCATCATAGCCTCTTTTCGGTTCTGCCACAGCTTCACCTGCAAGCCCAATCCAGTACACTTGACGACCACGTGGGTCAACATGACTGGTAATCGGCTTAGACTGACGACGACGTCCTTGATAGGTAATTTTAGCGCCCTGTAACTCAGTTACATCAGGAATATTAATATTTAAAATATGGCGTGGTGGCAATGCAGGCAAACCTTGCTTCACAAAATCATGCACCCACTGTGCGGCATGATGATAATCTTCTGGGCTGTTGTACGAACGCACTTCAGGGCCCGCAAGTGATACCGCAATGGCTGGCTGTTTCATTAGACGCCCTTCAAATGCTGCTCCAACTGTACCTGAGTAGAGTACATCATCACCCAAGTTTGCCCCGCTATTGATGCCACTAACAACCAGATCAAACTCAAAGTCAAATAAGCCATTCATGGACAAATAGACACAGTCGGCGGGTGTTCCATTGACTGCCCACATGTCGGGTGCAATTTCGATTGGGCGTAAGGGTCGATCTAAAGTCAAAGCACTGGAAAAACCACTGCGTTCACTTTCGGGTGCTACAATCACCACGCGACCTAATGGACGTAAAGCATGTGCGAGCGCTTGAATACCTGGTGCAAAAACACCATCGTCATTAGCTATTAAAATATTCACTGATGGATCTTCTTAAATCTATATGAGTCGGTAAAAGCCTTATACATCTATTTTGCACTCGTCTTCGTCTTTTTAATCTGCAATTCATACAGGTAGATTTGGGGGTAGCTTTAAAAAAAACTAAATCTTTAAAGCGAAAAGAAAAGCTATAGAGTCCTCGATGCAGAACGACTATACATTGAGATCAGGCAATCTGAAAAGATGAAATCATTGATCTGGGTGAGTACTTCACTCTTGCATGAGCAGAGTACAAAAAAGAGAGAGCCTAAAAATAAAAGAAACTAAGTATACGTTCAAAGTGTTTACTGGAGAGTACGCCTTCAAAAAGATAACATATAGATCTCTTTATTCTGTAAAACCACTCTTCTCTTACATAAACAAATAAATATAAAGCAATGAGTTAAAAATTTAAGAGAGCGAGTTTAGCTATGACTCACTATTACAGAACATTCTTTTAAGTGTTTGGATATTGAGCCAAGTTATTCGCGTTTTTTACTCATTTCGGATAACAAATCCAGTTGTATTTCTTGTATTTGGGCTAACCTATTCCACTGATGCATCAACAGATGATCTAGTTTTTCATTTAAATGTTGAATTTCTAACTCCGCCTTTAAATTAATTTTATAATCGTTTTGTGAGCGCAATCTGTCTTTGGCCTCCTGTCTATTTTGGCTCATCATAATCACAGGAGCTTGAACCGCAGCAATACAGGATAAAATTAAATTTAATAAAATAAAGGGATACGGATCGGCAGGATGCGTAACCATGACTACTGTATTTACAATAATCCAAATGGCTAGGAAAGTCGCAAAGCACATGAGAAAAGCCCAACTACCGCCAAAGGTCGCAATTTTATCTGCCAGCTTTTCCCCTAAAGTCCAATTTTGATCCAACTGATTTTCAACATTTTTGGTGATCACTTCATGTTGTTGCAAACTTTTAATCACCTCATATTCAAGATCAGTCACTTCCCCCTTTTCAGACTTTAACAGTGAATGAACATACTGAATTCGATATTTGGTTAAGTCCGCTTGGCATATATAACTTTGAGGCGACCATTCTGGAAAATCATGTGAAATTTCTTCGATAATAGATTTTCGTATTGCCCCCATAGGAATGAGATTTTTAATGAGGAATTTCTGCCCACAGACTAAACATTCATGACTTTGATTTTTTTCGCTCATGCTCGTTCTCTTTTATAATCATTATTGGTTTTGGGGAGATAAACGTAAGCGTCCGCTGAATCCCATGCCTATTTTTTAATTTTGGTCGGATTTCCAGCGGTGTGGCAGTAATTCTTCTATTTGGGTCACTTTATGCGTCGGCAGCCTTTTCAGCACATCACTTAAATAGGCATACGGATCCAGTCCATTCAGCTTTGCTGACTGGATTAAAGTCATGATATTGGCAGCTCGTTGGCCGCTGCGCAGCGAGCCAGCAAACAGCCAGTTCTTACGTCCCAACGCCCAGGGGCGCATCTGATTTTCAATCCAGTTATTATCTATAGGCAAATTACCATCATCCAGATAGCGGCAGAGTGCCTGCCAACGTTTTAGGCTGTAATTGATCGCCTTGGCAGTTGGAGAACTCGATGGTACCGTCAGATAATGTTGGTTGAGCCATTCATACAGTTGTTGCATCACCGGTTGACTATGCTTTTGCCGATATTCGCGGCGATGTTCTGCTGTACCATCGGTCTTTTTCCTGAGTTCTGCTTCTATGGCATACAGTTTCTGAATCAGCACTAAGGCCTGTTCAGCGATCTGACTTTTCCCGGTCACATGCAGTTCATGAAATTTACGACGTGCATGTGCCATGCAGCCCACCTCAATGACATCGCCTGATTTAAAGCGTGCTTTATAACCACTGTAATCATCACAGACCAGATGGCCCTGCCAGCCATTCAGGAACTCTTCTGCATGCTGACCTGAACGGCTATCCTGAAAGTCATAGATCACCGCCTGAACTGGATTGTACTGTGTAGTGGCATAGGCCCAGACATAACCTTTCTTCGGTTTTTTCTCATTCTCACCCATCCGCATGATGGTGACCGGTGTTTCATCTGCATGCAGCACCTGCTGTTGTAGTACCACCTCTTTTAAGGCATTGGCCAGAGGCTCCAGTTCTACACCGCAGCGACCTATCCAGTCAGATAACGTTGATCTAGAAAGCTCGATTCCCGCCCGCTGATAGATCAGACGTTGACGGTACAGCGGTAAATGATCGGCATACTTCGATACCAGCACATGGCTGAGCAGTTCAGGTGAAGCAATGCCTTTATCAATCACATAGGCAGGCATCGCTTGCTGAGTCAGGGTGTCACACTGATCACAGACCCATTTGCCACGGACATGCTGTTCCTTATAGAACTGTGCCGGTCTGAAATGCAGTTTTTCACTGATATCTTCGCCGATACGACGTAACTGGCAGCCACAACTGCATTGGGTTGATGCAGGTTCATGCTCAATACGGATGGTGTGTAGATGATCCGGCAGCACTCGACGTTTGGGTTTGTTGACTGTGGCTTTCTGCGCAGCTGCATCGGTTTTATCTGCATTCAGCCGTTCCAGTTCCAGATCAACTGCTGCGATATCTTCTTCAACTGCCTCATCCCACAGATGGATTTGTTTTGCGGTGAGATGTTCGTTTTTACTGCCAAATTTGTGCTGTTTAAATAGTGCGAGCTCATGCTCATATTTTTGCGTGAGAATGGAAAGATGTTGAACTTTGGCATCCAATTGCTGGTTTGATTTTTCTAATTCTTGATTTGATTGTGCCAGAGACTGATGCTGCATTGCCAACTGCTGGGTAAATTCCAGCAGTTGTTCATGGGTCAGTTGGCTTAAATCAGGCATCATTTTCATGACCGCAGTATGCCTGAGGTCATGACGCAGAGGAAATAGAACGTTTGGAGAATAGCAGAATGGACCAGCCTAGTTTAGAGCATCGTCACCACCTGCTGTCGTCCAATGCGCTGCCAAGGTAAACCCTGGATCAGTGCCTGTAACTGTTCCGGACTGATCGCCATGCTTTCACCCTGGTGAACCTGCGCCCAGTGGAATTTTCCCTGTTCCAGCCGCCGGGCACACAGCCAGATGCCCAGTCCATCATGTACCAGCACTTTCATGCGATGGCCACGTTTATTACAGAACAGGTAAGCACAATGCGGTTTAATGTAGCCAAAGGCTCTCACCACCTGAGCCATGATAGTATCCATCCCTGCTCGCATATCCAGAGGTTGGGTAGAAAGCCAGATTTCATCAATGCGGATCATGTTGCAAGTGCCTTGAGTAATTCTGCTAAAGCAGATATTTCTGATACTTGCCATTTCAAGCCAATTTCTGCTTTTGAGTGGGGTAAAGTAATTTGAACCGTTAACATGTCAGTAGGAGTAGGATCTAATGGTGCAGAGCAGGATAAGGCAATAAATGCAGGTTTATTCGGTAGTGGTGAGCGATCATTCCCTGGCTTACCATCAATTAAGCGAATCCATTTGGATACAAGATTTGTATTCAATCCATGTTGCAAAGCGACCGAAGCAATTGAAACGTCCGGTGCTTTACAAGCCTGAACGATCTGCTGTTTAAATTCAGCACTGTATGTTCTTCGTTTTTTCGCAAGAGATGCGATGGATGTCTGGTGATTTGTAGTCATAAATTTTAGTCCCCACTAGTTTTTAAGTGGGGACTAAATTAAGGCTTATAGGATGAATTCATAAGGTGTGTTCAGCGGACGCTTACAGATAAACATCATCGAATAAATTTTAAACCAATGTCAAATTTTCAGCACCACTCAGAGTAGCTCCTCATTAAGATTTTTCTAGACAGTAGCCATGAATAAAAATGCCACAGATATAATCATTATTCTGTGTCTTAAATAAGATAGGACTTACGCATTGACGGATTCAAAAAAGTATTAAAATACTTTATAAAGTATCTGTGATCAGACGAATTAAAAATGCTTCTACAGCAACTTGTACTCTACCCATTTATATGGGCTTTCTCATGACAGAACCGAACTCTATTAGCTGCACACAACTTGCCGAGACTTATAACATCTCGCATGATAGTGTAAATCGCTTTCTAGAGCGTGAAGACTACACACCTCACGACCTATATCAAGAAGCAATTCAACATATTGATAATAATAAACTTATAGTCAGTATTGATGATACTGTTTTAGATAAACCGTATAGTCAGCATATGGACTTGGTTAGCTATTTTTGGTCAGGCAAACACCACCGATCCGTCAAGGGTATTAATCTCATTACCTTGTATGCGACAGATCAAAATGGTCAAAATATTCCAATTAATTTCCGAATTTATGACAAATCTGAAATTAAAACCAAGAATGATTACTTTATGGATATGTTAAGTGAAGTACTTAGTTGGGGTGCAAAGATTCAATTTATTACAGGTGATAGTTGGTATTCATCGACTGCAAATCTAAAAACCATAAGAAAATATGGTATTCGATTTATGTTTGGTATCGACTGTAACCGTAAGGTTTCCCCAGAAAAAGGACAATGGTTTCAACTGCGTTTATTGCCGAATTTCCATCAGGGTCAAGTGGTCTGGCTCAAAGATTTTGGCTTTGTACAATTATTTAAGACTCAGTTAAAAGAACAGCAGAGGTTTTATATTGTGCATCAAGATGAAGATGATTTATTGTCCTTTGAGGGTTTTCATGAATTACATTCAAGTCATTGGAAAATAGAACAATATCACCGAGTGATTAAACAGGTTTGTCATATTGAAAAGTTTCAAGTAAGACGATCTAAACTGATTTCGAATCATATTTTTTCAGCCTTGATGGCCTACGTTGAGATACAAAAGAACCAGTTTGAGCGGATCTTTGAAAATGTATATCGTTGGCAGAAGAAGTTATTTAGACCAATGATCAAAAACTTCATTGATGACTTTATTCTCGATAAAAATCATCTGCTACCACAGAGAATCTATAAATAATACTGCGTAAGTCCTATAAGACTAAACAAGTCCATATCATCAGGCTAAAAATTAAAAAAATCCAGCTTTAGAGCAAGGAGACAATCAATGCCTAACTCCGCAAGACCTATACACTTGGGTCTACTTTTTCATGCCATATTGCTCACAGGTATCACCGCTAACGTAGATGCGAATACACCACCTGTAATGTTGACTTCTCCTAAAGATTTTATATACCCAACTGTAGATCATGGTCTAAGTGACAGTCTTTATCCGAATGAGGCCGCCACTGCTAAAGAAATCGCGAACATCATTGAAATGACGATCCGAAAACAATATTCCACAGATATCGCGCTACGTGATGCGCACCCTAAAGCACATGGTTGCGTACGTGCAGAATTTAAGATAAACGACACATTGCCTCCAAACATGGCTTATGGTGTTTTTATTCCGGGAAAAACTTACCAAGCGTGGATTCGTTTTTCGAATGGATCGAGTAATGCAAAACAGGCGGATATAAAAAAAGATGCACGCGGCATGGCGATCAAACTTTTAGCCGTGCCAGAGAAAAACCTTTTAGATGAACCTGCGGCTACGCAAGACTTCATTATGATCAATCACCCTGTATTCTTTGTAAATGACCCTGCTCGTTATCTATCATTTATGCAAGATATCAACAGCGATCGTTTTCTAAAAAAACTGCATGTCCCTTTTGCATTAGGGGCCAAAGGAACTTGGATTGCCTTAAACACTAGAAATAAAATTTCAAATCCACTGCAAACCAGATACTGGTCTATGGTGCCCTATCAGTTAGGAGTCGGCGATCATCGTCAAGCGGTAAAGTACTCTGCTCGTGCATGTTCAACTGTTGTTAGCCCGATTCCAGTTACTCCTCAAAAGGACTTTTTAAGAGCGGCACTTCGAACGACCTTACAAGATCGTGATGCCTGCATGGAGTTTTTAGTACAACCTCGGACATCCAGCGCAATGTCTGTTGAAGACTCAATGACGGAATGGAAAGAAGACCAAGCTCCTTTCTATAAGGTGGCCACTATTCGTATTCCTCAGCAAGTTTTTGATACCCCTGAGCAAAATAAGTTTTGTGAAAATCTATCCTTTACACCATGGCATGCATTAGCTGAACATAAACCACTGGGTGCGATAAACCGAATGCGCAAAGTCATATATGACCAGATTAGTCGCGTCAGACATGAGATGAATTCGGCTAAACAAACCAACGCTAACAACGTCGAAGATCAATAAGGAGCCTATGGTTAAACTCAATGGCCTATTAATCTGTGTGTCTAAAGAAGAAGTCCGTATGGTGATAGAACTCCTTCCAGAACATATTGAATTAACTCATCAAGAAGAAGGTTGCATTTCTTTTGAGGTCAAGCAAAGCCTCGACCCTTTTATCTGGGAGGTGCAAGAAGTGTTTGATAGCATGAAAAGTTTTAAACATCACCAAAGTAGAACGGCCTCGTCCATTTGGGGAGTGAAAACGCAAAATATTAAACGGCAGTATAAAATATCTGAGGGCGATTAACAGTTATTCGGTTCACAACTTGCCTACACGTATACGCGTTTTTTATCCTAAATATGATTCCTGCACCAACAAGCAGATCATTCTAAAGACTGCCAAAACTGAAGATTAGAAGTCGTTAGGATGATCATTGGCGATTAAAAAGTCCAAAACAAAAAACTTTATTCAAAAAATGACTGGTCAGAACTTTTCATTGAATTCTAGGGTCTGTTGAGAATTACCGAGAGTTAATTAAACTCGCGCACAATTGAATCATGGCTTCAAAACTCGTATCTGTTTTACAACTACGCATCGCTATACGTTTAAATTCTTTTAACTTACAGAAATAGTTTTCAATGAGATGACGCCATTTATACATAATCGTATCAAATGCTCTCATTACTTTTCGATTAGATTTAGGTGGGATCACCACTTTCACTTTACGTTCATTGAGTTCTTGGATGAGCCAATCTGCATCAAATGCTTTATCAGCCAGTAATGCTTGAAAATCAACATCTTCAATTAAAGGTTTGGTTTCTACTAAATCGTGATATTGACCAGGCATTAATCGAAATTTAATAAGGTTGCCTAGACTATCCACTAAGGCAAGAATTTTACAGGTCATTCCACCTCGAGATTTACCTATAGACTGTTTGAAAGTCCCCCTTTTGCACCTTGCCCATGTCGATGAACTTTAACAATCGTTCCATCAATCATGGCGTATTCCAAATCAACATCTTCATTTACAGATGCAAAAATATTTTCAAATACACCAGCTTTCACCCAATCACGGTATCTTTTAAAGACGGTATTCCATTTACCAAAATGAGGAGGTAGATCACGCCATGGACTGCCTGTACGGGCAATCCATAGGACTGCTTCTAAAAATAATCGATTATCTTTTCCACTACGACCTCGATCGGTCACTTTACCTAGGCAAAAAGGTTCCATTTTTGCCCATTGGGCATCAGTAAGTATGTATCTATCCATAGTACTATTGTAAATTAATCAGTAGCATTTGTTAATTCTCAACAAGCCCTAATTGAAAATATATATATTGAGTCTCCGCATCCACCATAAATATGTGATTTTAAAAATGATTAAAAGCTTAACATTACGTAATTTCTTCGGATTAGGCATGGCTATCATGATTTCTCAATCTGCTTTTGCACTAGAGGGATTAAGCACAGAAGAAGCCAACACCATCGTGAAAGAAGATATTGCAGCAGCGCAAGTCATGACCGAATTTTGCCCTGCTTTGGTGGGTCAAGGCCCTAAAATTGAAAGCAACATTCAAACTTTAATTCAAACCTATTTACAAGACTACTCAGATAAGTCGATGACCTATGCAAAATTACAGTCAGACAGCGAATACCAGTCGATTCTGAAAGAAGCTCGTACAGATGCAAATGGTACTGACAAAGCAGAACAAAAGTCAGTATGTGATGACGTTGTAAACTTTGAAGGTTAATTTAAGTTCTACATCTATATCGCAAGAAAGGATGAATAATGGGGTTATTCATCCTTTTTTATTGGACTGAAAAATGTAAAAACGATGAAGCGACTTCAACAGCTTCTATACATTTTTTCGCTTACATTTACTTAAAATTTGTTTAAGCTCATCCTATTATGGCAACAACATGTATGCACTTAGGGTTTAGAATGAATTTGAATGTAATGAAAAAAGTAATTTTGGCAGTTTGTGGTTCTTCTTTGATTGCCATCGGTTCTGCTCATGCGGCCAATAAAGACGAAAATATTGAAGTGACTCCACTGCAACAAGTGACGCAGCAAGAGTTGGCTGCAATTTATGTCCTATCAGAAGTTTGTCCAAGTCTCGTTTCAGACCAGAGTCAGTTTGAAAATGGCTACAACACTTTGGCCAAAGAGTATCTACCAGAACAGAAAAACCCGACTGAATACCTTAAAAGCCTCAGCAAAGAGAAAAAATTTAAGCCTATTTTAGCCGAAGCTCAAGCCGATGCGAAAAAAGCAGGTAAAGCGAAAAATCAAGAAATTTGTAAAGAATTGAGCACTTACAGCAAATAATACCAATTGGTTACAATATCTTTGAAATAAGCCGATTTCTCCCGTAGAAGTCGGCAGAACTTTGTCCTAAAATGCAAAGCTCTCGTGCTTATACTAAAGAAATCGGAACCCCTTAGAATGATTCAAAAAAGCGCCCTTGCTGCGGCATTACTCGTACCAAGCATTTCATTTGCAGCAACTGTCTTATCCTCACCACCAGAACTAAATAATAAATCATATGTGCTGATGGATTATGAGACTGGGCAAATCCTCGCATCTAAAAATGAAAATGAAAAATTAGCACCAGCGTCAATGACAAAAATGATGACGAGTTTCATTATTGAGCAAAAGTTGTTGGCGGGCGAGCTAACCGAAGATGAAAAAGTTCGGATGAACGAGTCTGCTTGGTGTCGTGGTAGTAGTTCAGAATCATGTATGTATGTGCCATTAAATGGTACTGCGACTGCATTAGAGATGTTACGCGGCATTATCATTCAATCAGGGAATGATGCATCTAAGGCCATGGCTGAGCACATTGCTGGGAACGAAGGTACTTTTGTTCATATGATGAACACTGAAGCAAAACGTATCGGCATGACCAATACCAGCTTCATGAACTCAACAGGTATGCCTGCTGAAGGTCACTACTCGACTGCTAAAGACATGGCAACGCTTGCACAGCACATCATTCACGACAGTTCAAAATATTATCCGATTTATTCTGAAAAAGAATTTACTTTTAACGGTATCAAACAAGGCAACCGTAATGCCCTGCTTTATACTGACCCAAGTGTGGATGGTTTAAAAACTGGTCATACTGACGAAGCGGGTTATTGCTTAACAACTTCGGCTAAACGTGGCCCAATGCGTTTGATTTCTGTGATTTTTGGTGCGCCAAGCATGCAAGAACGCGCAACGCAAACACGTGAAATTTTAGCGTGGGGGTATGCAAACTTTGAAACTAAAAATGTTCAAGCTGCGAACCAAGTTTTAGCAAAATCAAAAGTGTGGTTTGGTAAAGAAAGTGACGTACAAATTGGTTTAGCTGAAACCTTTAACGTGACTATGCCGAAAGGTCAAGCCAACGCAATCAAAACACAACTGGTGGTTCAACCGAAACTGACTGCACCGTTGAAAAAAGGCCAAGTGGTTGGTAAATATGTAGCAAGCCTTGATGGTAAAGTAATTGCTGAAAAACCACTTGTTGCGCTAAAAGATGTTGAAGAAGCAGGTTTCTTTGCACGTATGCTTGACCACATCAAACAATTCTTCTCAAACTTATTCTAAGCAGTAACACTTAGACTAAATTAAAGCATCCACACCTCGGTCTGGGTGCTTTTTTATTTTATAATAGGCACCTACATAAAAGCAGAACACCAACATGGCTAAAAATATTCGCCCCTATTTGAACAGCACTCCACAGCTTAGCAACAACTGCTATATCGATGAAATGTCGGTAGTGATTGGTGATGTTATATTGGCTGAAAATGTTTCTGTATGGCCTTTTGCAGTGATTCGTGGTGATGTAAACCATATTCGGATTGGTAAAAACTCGAATGTACAAGACCATGCAATGCTGCATGTTAGTCATAAAAAAGCAGATAAACCAAATGGCTCGCCGTTAATCATTGGTGAAGATGTTACCATTGGTCACCATGTCACCTTACATGGCTGTACCATCGGCAACCGTGTTTTAATTGGTATCAATAGCATTGTTTTGGACGATGTCATCATTCCTGACGACGTTATGATTGGCGCAGGAACACTGGTTCCACCATGGAAAGTGCTGGAAAGTGGCTACTTATATGTCGGTAGTCCTGCCAAAAAAGTTCGTCCTCTGACAGAAAAAGAGTTGGCATTTTTACCATATTCAGCACAAAACTATGTCAAAGTTTCGGGGCATTATTTAGAGTCATAATCATTGGGGCTATTTCCCCTGCATTTGGCAGATACAATAATGTTCTTAGAATCTGCTGCAAAGCCTTTGAGCTTTTTTGTTCGCATATCATATTGCCTGACGATGCTGTGAATATAAACACCGAAAACTCATACAAGGAAATCATTTAATTTTTAGCCTCTTAATAGCACTTGATAAACTTTGTGCAATCTGACTAAAATTTCAACAACTATTATTAATTATTAAAACGATGCCATCTATCTATCAATTAAAACCAGCATTTCAAAATCTATTACGACCTTTTGTACAACTGTTATATAAATCTGGAATTACAGCAAATCAAGTCACTTTATTGGCGATGTTGATTTCGACTTGCTTAGGCTATTTCTTATATTGCTATTATCTAACTCATCCTATTTCATGGTTATTGTTGTTATTTCCATTGTGGATGCTCATTCGTATGGCCTTCAATGCAATTGATGGCATGTTAGCGCGTGAGTTTAAACAGCAGTCCAACTTGGGCGCTTTTTATAATGAATTGTGTGACATTATTTCCGATACTGCACTCTATCTTTGTTTTATTGCCTTTGGTTTTATTAATGCAAAACTACTATTGCTTGTCGTTTTTCTTGCCCTGCTCAGCGAATATGCAGGTGTAATGGCGCCACTTATTGGCCAAGAACGGCGTTACGATGGCCCAATGGGTAAAAGTGATCGCGCTTTTTGGCTCAGTTTAATTGCTGTTATTATTGTGATATTTCCATACATCAGTACAAATCTACAACTTCTCGGTAGAATTTGTAATGGCATTCTTATTCTCATTGGTCTACTGCTTCTGCTCACCATATTTAACCGAATTAAAAATAGTTTAAAGACAACTTCTTCATAATTTTATTATTCAGAGTAAAAATAGATGTATAACAATAGTCAACACACTTTTACCAGTCATGATGGGACCGAACTGTTTTACCAACACTGGGCAACGGCTACACCATCTACAACAAAAAAAGCCATTATTCTCTTTCACCGTGGCCATGAACACTCGGGGCGTATGGCGCATTTAGTTAACGAACTTAATTTACCAGATTTCGATTTCTTTGCATGGGATGCACGCGGCCATGGTCATTCGCCCGGTGAGCGTGGTGATGCGCCAAGCTTTTCTGCATGTGTCAAAGACATTCAAACTTTCGTACGGCATATTGAACAGCAATACGCCATTTCTGCGGAAAATATTGCCGTAGTCGCTCAAAGTGTTGGTGCTGTTTTAGCTGCAACTTGGGTGCATGATTATGCACCTAGAATTCGTGCGCTCTGCTTAGCCTCTCCTGCTTTTGATATTAAATTATATGTGCCTTTTGCTGAACCAAGCTTAAGGGTGATGGCAAAGTTGCGTGGCAATTTCTTTATACAAAGCTATGTAAAAGCCAATATGCTCACGCATGATAAACAACGTGCTCAAAGCTATGATACCGACCCCAAAATTGCCAAAGCGATTTCAGTCAGAATGTTATTGGGGCTATATGATGCTTCAAAACGTATTGTCGCGGATGCACAAAATATCTTTGTTCCAACACAAGTTTTATGTTCAGGCTCAGATTTTGTGGTCTTCCAAAAACCACAACAGCAGTTCTATCAAAAACTACCGCATCCAAAAAAAGAATTTCATATATTAGATGGCTTCTTTCACGATACTTTGGGTGAAAAAGACCGTCATATAGCGACTGAAAAAATCCGTCGTTTTATTCAGCAATGTTTTGCTGTGGAATATCAAGCCCCTGATCTTTTAAATGCCGATAAAATTGGCTCAAGTTGTGCCATTGCTGAAGATTTAAGTTCTCCATTGCCTGCGAAATCCATGAAGAATGTCTTTTGGAAAATCACCAAAAAGAATTTGAAAATCGGTAGCCATTTATCTAAAGGTTTAAAAATTGGCGAAGATACAGGGTATGACTCAGGTAGCACTTTAGACTTCGTTTATCGCAATCAAACAGAAAGTGCTAATCCAATTGGTAAAATCATTGACCGACAATATCTCAATGCGATTGGTTGGCGTGGTATTCGTGTCCGTAAACAGAACATTGAGCATCTGGTGCAGAAATACGCTGACATTCTTATCAAAAAACGTAAACCACTCAGAATTATGGATATTGCATCAGGACACGGTCGTTATATTTTAGATGCGGTTACACAACTTCCAAAACGTCCAGACTCGATTTTATTGCGCGATTATAGTGATATTAATGTCCAAGCTGGGCAACAAATGATTGCAGAGCGAGGATTAAGTGATCTCGCTGAATTTGTTCAAGCAGATGCTTTTGATACGCAATCACTTGCATCAGTCAAACCAAAACCGACGTTGGCTGTGGTTTCTGGCTTATATGAATTGTTTAGTGATAATGACCTGCTGCGACAATCACTAGAAGGCTTAAGCAAAGCCATCCTCAAAGATGGTTATTTAATTTACACAGGTCAAATTTGGCATCCTCAGCAAGAATTTATTGCACGCGCCCTAACCTCACATCGTGAAGGTGATGCATGGGTCATGCGTTTACGCTCTCAGGCTGAAATGGATGCCCTTGTAGAAGCAGCAGGCTTTAAAAAAGTAGATCAATGTATTGATGAGTTTGGAATATTTACCGTGTCCGTTGCCCAAAAGCTTTAAAATCACAGGATGACATGATCAGTCTTTGGATCATGTCATCTATGCAAAACTTTAAAATAATAATCTGTGGACGTTTTATGCAAATACTGAACAAAGAAACAGGCACTTGGAAATGGGGAATCCTGTGTTTGATTTTCCTTGCACCGTTTTTCTTTCTCACTTATGGATTTGCAAATCACTATGCATCGCAACTGCCCAATGTGCCGAGCATTGTCTATGACTGGGAAAAATACATTCCGCTTTGGTCATGGAGCATCGTGCCATATTGGTCCATTGATCTTTTTTACGGTCTATCTTTGCTGTTATGTTGGAATAAATTTGAGCTGAAACAGCATGCACTTCGGCTATTTAGCGCACAGCTGATTTCGATCAGTTGCTTTCTTCTTTTTCCACTCAAATTTAGTTTTGAACGACCACCTTTAGATGGCTTTTTTGGCCTATGGTTTGATGTTTTGATGGGTTTTGATAAACCTTTTAACCAAGCACCTTCTCTCCATATCGTTTTATTGGTCATCCTTTGGGACTTCTTCCGCAGACACAGCTCAGGTCAGTGGAAATACCTTGTCGACCTTTGGTCATTTTTAATTGGCATATCGGTACTCACCACATGGCAACATCATTTTATAGATATTCCAACTGGTTTATTGGCAGGTGCATTGTGTCTATGGCTATTTCCAATTACGGCAAAATCACCCTTTAAAAAAGATGATCTGCAGACTTTAACGCCGAAGCATTTAAAGTTAGGCAGTTATTACCTATGCGGCGCATTACTTTTCCTAATCTTGGCCTATCTGTTCCAACCTTGGGGATTATGGTTACTTTATCCAGCAATCAGTCTATTTGGCGTTGCTTTAAGCTACTATTTAGTTCGCCCTCATTTCTTCCAAAAGCAAGCAGATGGAAGTTTGAGCATTGCCGCTACAATATTATTTGCCCCTTACCTAATCTTTGCGTGGTTGAACAGTCGAATCTGGACAAAGAAACATCCTGAAGACTCCCAAATTTTAAAAATTGAAAACACAACCATTTTTTTAGGGCGCATCCCAACACGTTCTACAATACAAAAATATCAGACCGTTTTTGATTGTGTTGCAGAGTTGCCAGTGAATTCAAAAAATTCATATTTTCAATACTCAAGTTTAGACTTAATTCCTTTACAGGCCGACCAACTTCAACGTGCGGTTGAAGTGTTCAACCAATTAATGGCAGCAGCTTCAAGCCAGAGCACACAACAGCATGTATTAATTTTCTGTGCGCTGGGTTATTCCAGAAGTAGCGCTATTCTCTGCGCTTGGCTTATGCAACAGCAGCATGCAACACAGGTAAATGAGGCCATTCAAATAGTTCAATCCGCTAGACCATGGGTTAGACTGAACGACGTACAAATCAAAAATCTCAATACTTATCAGTTAAAACTCAAAGGATCGGCCTCATGAAAATGCACTTTTATGTGGCGGCAAAACTTTTATCTGCAACGTATGGTTTGTTATTTTCAGGCTATGTCGCATTTGTCTTAACCGTTTTGGCTATACTACTTAAAAGCTGGCAATCTCTTGAGTTTTGGATATTAATTTTTATATGTTTCGGTTTGATGGCGATACAGCATTACCTAGCACTCAGGTTGAAATTTGATGCTGAACTCATTGAAGTGATTGCGCAACAATCTGATACAGTGGCCATCGAAGACTTAACGCAACAGTTTGATCAATCATTACTGCAATTTAAGCTCATACCAAAATCGAAAGTGGGTCGAGATTGGTCTTTGCGCTTTGCAGGCTGTTTCCGTTTGTTTAAACTGCAAATAACTATATTGTTTATACAATATATAGTTCTAATGATTCTAATTTATAAATTATTGGCACAATAAACCTCTTTCTACTGGCTAAAAGTCCATTGAAATTATTGATAAAATTGGTTTATGCAATGAATAAAACTCCGCTTCAAAACGAGAAAAAAACAGCTTTAGAGCAAACCCAAAGTCATTTTGCGACTCATTCTATTGCCCGTTTAATTGCATTTTTTACACGGCGTGGAGCGCGTCTGCTAACGGGTACACGTAGTTTATGGATCGGTTGTCAGCCTGTGCCCAAACAGCGTATTTATTATGCTAACCACAATAGCCATATCGACTTTATACTGCTGTGGTCATCTTTGCCGACAATCATGCGACGGAAAACCAAGCCTGTGGCTGCTTCTGATTATTGGCTGAAAGATGGCTTTCGCCAATTCCTTATTAGAGATACCTTCAATGGTATAACGATTCAGCGTAACCGAGATGATCATACTGATCCATTACAACCCGTTAAAGATGCACTTGAACAAGGCTACTCGATTATCTTTTTCCCTGAAGGTACGCGCAATCTAAATGATGATATTGAATTACTACCCTTCAAAAGTGGCTTATATAATTTGCACAAACAGTTTCCAGACATTGAAATTGTTCCCGTTTGGATTTCAAATTTAAGACGGGTTATGCCCAAAGGTGCATTTATCCCTCTACCTTTGCTTTCTACAGTATGCTTTGGTTGCCCTTTAGAACAACATTTAGACATGGATAAGGCCATCTTTATAGATTATGCGCAAAAACAATTATTAAAATTAAAAGAGGTTGAAAATCAATGATGTTAGACAACCTTAATAAAACCTATGCCCTATTTGCTATTTTTGCAGGCATTTTAGTTTTTGCTTCAACTGTTGGTTTTATTCTCAAACAAAAAGCAGGCTCTCAATCTTCACCAGTTATCGATAACTTAAATGCACGAATCAATGCATGGTGGGTCATGCTCATCGTGATTGCTGCTGCAATTTTACTCGGAAAAACCGCATTTATTGTATTATTTGGAATTATCTCTTTGTTTGCCCTACGTGAGTTCATTAGCTTACTGCCGACCAGACGGGGCGATTATTTTCCATTACTGATTGCATTCTATTTTGTTATTCCCTATCAATATTATTTGATTTATACCGACTGGTATGGGCTGTATTCAATCTTTATTCCACTCTATGTATTTTTATTAATTCCTATTGCCAGCTTAAAACAAGAAGACACCACCCATTTTCTAGAACGTAGTTCAAAAATTCAATGGGGACTCATGGTCAGCGTATTCTGTATTTCACATGTTCCAGCATTGTTGAATTTGAAACTCCCAGAGTTTAAAGGTGAACCAATTTGGCTAGCCATTTGGTTAATTATGGTGGTTCAAGTCTCTGACGTGTTGCAGTATGTGTGTGGAAAATTATTTGGCAAACACAAAGTTGCACCCGTTTTATCCCCGTCAAAAACAGTCGAAGGCCTACTCGGTGGTATTTTCTTAGCCACAGCTTTAGGGACTGCAATGGCTTGGTTAACGCCGTTTAGCTATGTTCAAGCTGCTTGTATTGGATTGGTTGTTTGTATCTTTGGCTTTTTTGGCGGCCTCGTTATGTCTGCGATTAAACGTGATCGTGGTGTTAAGGATTGGGGACAACTCATTCATGGCCATGGCGGAATGCTAGACCGCATTGATTCTATTTGTTTTTCTGCACCTATTTTCTTTCATATACTTAGATATTGGTGGAGTTAATTGGAAAATTGGGTTAGGCAAATATTTAAACGATAAATTTCCCCTAGTCCAACCCAGTTCCAGCACTCGCTTGGCTTGCATTCTGCCTCATAATATTTTGTCGATGCTGCCTAACGTCTATGTGGTATTACCTTACAAGCGTCCTTTTGTAATTTTCTTAACCGCTTCCCAACACGTCTCAAACCAAAGCAAATCTCCATAGCCACGCACTGCTAAATTTTGTAGAATAGCCCTTTTACCCCATGGTGCTTTTATATGACCGCTTGGACAGCTCACGTCACCGTCGCAACTGTTGTTGAAAAAGACGGAAAATTTCTATTTGTAGAAGAGCATACTGCGGGTGTGACACACACTGTATTTAACCAGCCTGCAGGCCATGTTGAATCAGGTGAAACACTCATCGAAGCTGCCATTCGTGAAACTATGGAAGAAACTGGACATGAAGTGTCTATAGATGCGTTATTGGGCATTTATACTTATACACCACCCATGTTTCCAGACCGCACGTATTATCGTTTCTGCTTTTTAGCGCAGTCACTCCATCACCATCCAACCGCCGAACTCGATACAGGTATCGTGGGTGCAGTATGGATGACTTTGGATGAACTACTTGAAACGGCCCGTGCACGTAGTCCATTGGTGATTAAAGCAGTTCAAGACGCACTCGCGGGTCAAAAATATCCTTTATCGCTCGTTTATGAGCACCAAAATTCTCCCCTTATTTCAAGTTTGGATGCCTAGTCCTATGCAACAACGTGTCATCGTCGGTATGTCGGGTGGTGTAGATTCTTCTGTTTCTGCTGCTCTTCTTCTTCAACAAGGTTATCAAGTTGAAGGTCTTTTCATGAAGAACTGGGAAGAAGATGACGGTACGGAATACTGCACAGCGATGGAAGACTTAGCCGACGCTCAAGCCGTCTGTGACAAACTAGGGATTAAGCTACACACCGCTAACTTTGCTATGGAATATTGGGATCGTGTATTTGAGCATTTCTTAGCGGAATATGCTGCAGGCCGTACTCCAAACCCAGATATTTTATGTAATAAAGAAATCAAATTTCGTGCGTTCTTAGATCATGCTATGCAACTGGGCGCAGACTTTATTGCGACTGGTCACTATGCACGTCGCGGCGAAACTATGACCAACTCTAAAGGTGAGGAATACGCACCTTTACTGCGTGGTTTAGATAAAAACAAAGACCAGACCTATTTCTTACATGCTGTGCATGGCCGTGAAATTAATAAGACGTTGTTCCCTGTCGGTGAAATTGAAAAGCCTGAAGTACGTAAGATTGCCGAACAATATGACTTAGTCACAGCGAAGAAAAAAGACTCAACAGGCATCTGTTTTATTGGTGAACGTCGTTTTAATGACTTCTTAAAACAATACTTACCTGCACAAGCTGGAAAAATCGTCTTAGATGATGGCAAAGAGGTTGGTGAACATCACGGCTTAATGTACTATACGCTCGGTCAACGCGGTGGTATTGGTATTGGTGGTTTGAAAGGTGTGGCTGAAGGCGCATGGTTCGTTCTACATAAAGATATTGAAAACAACCGTTTGGTGATTGGTCAAGGTCATGAACATCCACTCATGCAAAGTACTACACTTTGGAGTGAAACAATTGACTGGGTCGCAGGTGAAATGCAGATTCCTGAAACAGGTTTCCGTTGTACCTCTCGGACGCGCTATCGCCAAGATGACCAAGATTGTGTGATCTTTAATGATCCGACTACCCCAGGTGGCGTACGTGTTGAGTTCGATGAACCCCAACGTGCTGTGACTCCGGGTCAGAGTGTCGTATTCTACTCAGGTGAAGTTTGTTTAGGCGGTGGCGTGATTCATCATACCAATGCTCCTAAACCTGATTTTATTTAAAGGATTTTAAGACATGGCTGAGTTACCGTTTCAACAGCCTCAAACTTTGAACGAACGCCAAAACCGAGCTTTGGCGTTGGCGGCTGTTTTTCAGTCCGCGCAACTAACGCATATGACCGCCTTGAGCGGTCAACAAAGTATTGGGGAAAGCGGTAACTTCTATTTAGAGCAGTTGATTAAAGCCAGTTTAAATATCCGACCAAAGGGCAACCAAAGCGGACAAACTTTAGACTTCTTTCATCAGCTGGCGGACATCTCCTTAGGACTAAAAACCTTAGAAAGTAGCATTACCCAACCCTTTAATACCTCACCAAAAACTCGAATTCCCAAATTATCCACTGCTAAACTTCCCATGACTTATGCCATGGCACTCTTACAACTCGAAAAGAAAGTGTATAGCAACCCCAAATTCGTTGAAATTATTGAACAGTCCCAACAAAAAATCTTAAGACAGCTTTCTTTTTTCGATAATAACTATTTACACCCAAGCATCATTGCCAACCTCGCACAAACCTATGTCGACACTGCTGGGCAAATTAACCCACGCATTATGGTGCGAGGTAATGCAGAAGCATTTAAAGACTCATCGCATACCAACCGCATTCGAGCTTCCCTCTTCACTGGCTTACAAATGGCACATTTATGGCGTCAGCTCGGTGGAAGTTCATGGGGCATGGTGTTTAGTAAACGCAAATTGCTCAAAGATATTCAAGATCTCGCTCGTTTACAGTATCAGGTGATTTAACACATGATCGACGGGCTTTTAGTTTTACGTTTAATTCCAAAGTTTAAGGAATCGCTATGAACGCTTTAACCGCACTTTCTCCATTAGATGGACGCTACGCTAGCAAATGTGATGCGCTTCGTCCTTTCCTCTCTGAGTTTGGTTTAATCCATGCTCGTGTGACTGTTGAAGTGCGTTGGTTACAAGCGCTTGCAAACCGTCCAGAAATCACTGAAGTGCCTGCTTTCAGTGCTGCGACCAATGCTGCACTTGATGCAATTGTTGCTGACTTTTCTGAAAACGACGCCAACCGTATTAAAGACATCGAACGTACTACAAACCATGACGTCAAAGCGGTTGAGTACTTCCTGAAAGAAAAAATTGAAGGCATCGAAGAGCTTAAAAATGCAGGTGAATTCATTCACTTTGCATGTACGTCTGAAGACATCAACAACTTGTCTCATGCATTAATGCTGAAAAGTGGTCGTGATGTATTGGTTGCATCTATGCAGCAAATCATTGACTCAATCGTGGCATTGTCTGAAAAGCATGCTGACCAACCTATGTTGTCTCGTACACATGGTCAGACGGCAAGCCCAACCACTTTGGGTAAAGAAATGGCAAACGTAGCGTACCGTCTTGCGCGCCAAATTAAACAATTCAAACAAGTTGAGCTTTTAGGCAAAATTAACGGTGCAGTGGGTAACTATAATGCTCACCTTTCTGCTTACCCAGACATCAACTGGCCTGCACACTCACAAGCATTCGTTGAGTCTTTAGGTCTAAGCTTTAACCCGTACACCACTCAAATTGAGCCGCATGACTACATGGCGGAATTGTTTGATGCTTTACGTCGTTTCAATACGATTTTGATCGACTTTAACCGTGACGTTTGGGGTTATATCTCGCTTGGTTTCTTCAAGCAAAAACTCAAAGATGGTGAAGTGGGTTCTTCAACGATGCCACACAAAGTAAACCCTATTGACTTTGAAAACTCAGAAGGTAACTTAGGCTTAGCCAATGCAGTACTTGCACACCTTGGCGAAAAACTTCCAATTTCTCGATGGCAGCGTGACCTAACGGACTCAACTGTACTACGTAACATGGGTGTTGGTTTTGCACAAAGCTTGATTGCTTTTGAAGCTTGTTCAAAAGGCATTGGTAAACTTGAACTCAATGCTGCACGTATTGATGAAGACTTGAACAATGCGCAAGAAGTTCTAGCTGAACCAATTCAAACCGTCATGCGTCGTTACAACGTTGAAAAACCATACGAAAAACTAAAAGCATTAACTCGTGGTCAAGCCATGACACGTGACATGATGGTTGACTTCGTCAATGGTAATGAACTTGAAGCTGTCCCTGCTGCTGACCGCGCACGTTTAGCGGAAATGACACCTGCAACCTATACAGGTAACGCAGCTGAACAAGCAAAACAAGTTGCTGACTTAATTTCTAAAATCTAATTTTAGAAATTGAAAAAAAGCGAAGCTTCGGCTTCGCTTTTTTATCTATAATGCAAACAAGAATCTCCTATATGCATAATTGAAAAACCAATAAAAATGATGACAATCCTGAAAAGTACAACACCGAAAGCTCACATTGACTATCAACTGAAAAAGCCGCATTGGATTGCTCTCACTGTACTCGCTGTCGCCATTGCTTTCGCATCGATCCACCCCCTTGAAGTCAGCTCTTATATTTTGCATCAGGTCGGAACCGTATTCATGTTGGTGACGCTGATCATTTGTCTTTATAAAATGGGGCTCAGCTTAATCAGCTTTATGCTTTATATTGGTTTTTTGCTGATTCATATACTCGGTGCCCATTATCTGTATTCTTATGTGCCCTATAATGAATGGTCTATGCAGTATTTAAATCTAGACCTCAACCAGAGTTTCGGTTGGACGCGGAATATGTATGATCGCTTTGTACATTTAGCGTACGGTTTGCTGCTCTACCCGTTTTTCTACCGTCTGTTTCAAGTGTGGCTGCCTCAACTTTCTAAACTCACCCTATTCTTGCTGGTCATTCAATTTGTGATGGCAAGTAGCCTCATTTACGAATGGATTGAATGGTTTATTGCGATGGGCTTATCGCCTGAAGATGCTGAAAACTACAATGGGCAACAAGGTGATATTTGGGACGCACACCAAGACATGCTTTTAGCCACAGTTGGCACAATCATCACAGGCATAGCCTGTCTATTGAAAAAGTAGTATTTTCTGTCTGCCATTCGTCTAGTACAACAAATCACGACTATTACAGGACTCATTTAAGCATAAGTAACTTGTACATCAGCTTTAAAAACACAATAAAAAAAACACCACGTCAGGCGTGGTGTTTTTAACTCTCTTAGTCTTTCGCAGACTCATCTGTTGGCACTTCAGTAATTCGGCCACCGCGAGCAAGGAATGCCGCAACTTCGTCTTCAAGTGCTTGGCGTTGTTTTAATTTTGCAGTCACCGTCAGTGTTTCAGCTTCGGCAACATCACCATCACTGGCAGCATTATCAGAAGAATCTGATGCGCCTTTTTCCGCTGCTTGAGCTTCGTCTTCGTCGACTGCTGAGTCTTCTACATCATCATAATCATTTGAATCAGTCATCTTAATCTCCCCACAAATGACATTTTAGGTTCCTATGAATTACTGGCTTCCAATTATGTTGAAATTTAACAAGCTCTCAGCCTTTCGCATAGTCTTATTCAACGGAAAATCGTATCTTTTTTAATCAAAATCGTAATCTTATTTTACGACTGGCTAAAAAATAACACTTCCCGTCTTAGACGGCATAACGCGTCTCTTTGAGTAACCCTAAACCATTGGCCTGTGCCATAAAAGCATCTTTTAATACAGGCAGTTTTTCAACCTGTTTCAAACCAAAGTTTCGTGCCCACACCACAGGAAAAAGTTGTGTGGTTTCCATCCAACCGATGGCAGACATGCTATGCATCATGGCATCATTTTGTCCTTTACGGCGGTGTTCATAACGCTTCAGTGTTTGCTCATGTGCCCACACGCCACGTGCTAGATCATGTAGCAATACATCACACAGTACAGCTGCATCAAGACAACCAATATTCACACCTTGCCCCGCCAACGGATGAATCACATGAGCCGCATCACCAATTAAAGCCAAGCCCGCTTTGACGTATTGCTGTGCAGCACGTGCTTTGAGTGGGAAAGTGGCACGCGGTGTCGCGTCCAACACTTCGCCTAACATGTGATGACTTTCTCGCGTTAATAGCTGGGTAAATTCAGCATCTGAAAGTGCAGCATATTCTTCTGCATAATCATCGGGGAGCGTCCATACGATAGACTGCCAATGCCCTGCTTGCTCTGGTTTTAAACTCGCCATTGGTAAAAAGGCCAAAGGCCCCGTTTCTAAAAAAATCTGACGTGCAACGTGTTGATGAGGCTGTGCAGTGCGAATGGCACAGCTTAGACCTGCTTGTTTATAATCCAGCACATCAATATCGATAAAAGCTTGTTCCCGTACAAAAGAGTTTGCACCATCTGCACCAATCAGCAATTTGGTTTTCAACACCGTACCATCTGCCAAATGGATATACCACAGCCCAACACCTTCTTCGACACGGGCAACTTTAACTTGGGTGCGGTAATCGTTGAGTACGGTAAGCATCTGCTGTTGAATCGCTAAATTAAGCAAACTTGGCTCAACCATAGAACCGAGGACTTGTTCGCCATGTGGTTCCTGCTTGGACGCATGACCAAAGTTAATTTCACCATAGCCATTTTTATTCCACACCTGCATGCCACTATACGGCATCTGGCGGGCAATTTTATCCCAAACATCAACGGTTTTAAGTAGGTGTATCGTCGCTTGACTGAGTGCCAAGACGCGTGGGTTTGCAACACTCAAAGTTTTTTGTTCATCTAAAATAGGTGCAGCATCCAGTACGGTAGCTTGCACACCGCCTTGCGCCAAAAGCAAGGCAGTCAGTCCACCAACCAAACCACCGCCAATAATCACCACATCTAAAACATCAGTTTGAACATGACTCATGCTTTTAGCCCCATGGCATAGTTGGCAACGAGTGGTTTAATGCCTGGAATCGTATCAAACGCGACCAAACCAGTATTACGAATAAATTTTAAGATTGGATTGCTATTGCTAAAGCCTCGTACCACCGAATCACAGAACTTAATTACGCGTTGTTGATCGGTCAAACGTGAAGCCTCATAGGCTTGTAACATTGCAGCATCGCCCAAGTCGGCATTTTGAGCAATTTGCTCCGTTAAATAACGTACTAAGACGTGCGCATCTCGCATACACAAGTTAAAACCTTGTCCTGCAACGGGGTGAATGGTATGCGCAGCATTGCCCATTAAGACCACGCGTCCTACGGCCTGCTTGTCTGCTAGCACTTGTGACAATCGAAAACTAAAACGCTTACCTGTTTTTTGAAACTTTCCTGCACGGTCGCCATAGGTTTCTTGCAAAGCATCTAAGAAATGTTGATCATTTTCATCGCCCAACCATTCACCTTCAGTGCCTTTTTTCACAGGCCAAACTACTGAACGACGGTATTCTCCCGGAAGAGGTAATAGTGCCAATGGTCCTAAACTACTAAAGCGCTCGAAACCCACATGGTTGTGCGGTTTTGAAGTTTGTACTGTAGTGACGATAGCGACCTGATCATAATCATGTTCTGAAGCACCAATTCCTAAGGCTTTACGGCAGAATGAATCACGTCCATCTGCAGCAATGACGAGTTTTGCTTGCAATGACAGTTGTTCTTCTCCACGACTCGCGTCTATGTAAGCCATATCGGCATCTTGGGTCAGTTGGGTGACTTGTACACCATCAATCAACTCAATGAGTGGCTGTTTTTGAACTTCCGTCAGTAGCACACGACCGAGCCATGCATTTTCGATGACCTGACCGAAACTTTCGACTTTTTCTTGTTCTGCTTTAAGGCGCGCCTTACCAAAGCTACCTTGTTCGGTGATATTTACTTCTAAAATAGGTGTTGCATGTTCTTGTAACGCTCTCCATAAGCCTAGTTCTTGGTAAATTTGGACTGTACGACGTGACAAGGCGCTGTTTCTTGCATCAAAGCTAGAGTGGTATGGCGCAAGGTTTTCATCATCATAATTTGGGTATTTGATCGCCTCTAAAAGCTTCACCGCAATGTTTTGTTTGGCTAACATCAACGCCAGACTGAGTCCGACCATACCACCACCGACTATGATGACTTCTTGTTGCATGCTTCTATCCTTTTTATGGCGTACCTAAAGTCAAAAACTTCAAATACCTATAAGTTTTAATGGATTTATATTACATCAAAGATTTTCTTTTTTATAATGAAATGGATGTTTTTACGTACTTTCACCGTAAAGTGTCATGTCATGATTTCTGAAAAGACAATCTTTTCGATTTTCATCAAAACTTCTTCAGGACACTGTTTAAATAGACTTATAAGAAATGTGCAACTTTAAACAAATAATGATCATGAAAAATGAATAATACATAAAAAAGCCCAACCACTTCAGATTGAGCTCTTCAACAAAACATAAGCAATTGAATTTAAAATGTAATTCAAAGGATTACGTATAAGGTGTATTATGTTATTTTTAGTAAATTTAAACATTTACCTTATAATTCAACTGTAGTTCATCCGCATTTCTCCCTCTAATGCCCCAGTTTTCTTTAGGAGTTTCAAATATAGTTATCTCAACATCATTTGAATCAATACCGCATAGATTGTTTATATTTTCGAATAGAGACCTAATAAATGCTTTTTTAGTCTCTTTTGTTCGTCCATCGAACATAGAAATTTCAATAATTATATAAGATTTACTGCGATCTACTGGATATACAAAATTCTTGGATTCTAGTGCGATAAAACGTTGAAACCTTTTCTCTTCAGGGTATTTTAATTCTTTAACTAAAGCCTGATGGATAGCTTTACTTAAATTATCACGATGTAATTCTATTGTTTCATTTAAAGCATAAATTTTTATCTGAGACATTACTTTCTCTAAATTAAAACCCTAATTTTAGCTTAGTTTCTCCCCTATTTAACATAATGGCGCTTATACGCAACAACAGTGTTAGAACCCATTTAAAGTGTCTATATTCTCACCAATAAAAATGTCTAGTTTATGATGGCTTAAACATCATGGACTGGATATGAAATATAGATGCTGATCACTATGTCTGACAAAGAAATTCAACGTCTTGCTGTTCTGCAAGACGTTCGAGATCATCGTATTACACAAGTCCGTGCTGCTGAAATCCTTAATCTTTCAACCCGTCAAATTACCCGGTTATTACAGAAGCTCAATCAAGATGGTGTTTCAGGTATGGCGCATGCCAGTCGTGGTCAACCTGGCCATCGTCGCCATGATGATTTATTAAAATCAAAATGTCTTTCCATTATTTCTGAACATCTGCTGGGATTTGGACCTACCTTGGCCCATGAGAAGCTCAGCAGCATGTTTGACCTGAATATCCCGGTAGAAACGCTTCGGCGCTGGATGACTGCAAATGACCTCTGGATTCCACGATCCAAGCGCCTTAAACGTCCATATCAGCCACGTTATAACCGGGATTGCTTCGGTGAGCTAATCCAGATTGATGGCTCATATCATGACTGGTTCGAAGGACGCGCTGCTAAGTGCTGCTTGCTGGTTTATATCGATGATGCCACTGGAAAGCTGTTGCATCTGCGCTTCTGTGAGGCGGAAACGACCTTCGACTATATGCTTTCAACCCGAGCCTACATTGAACAATACGGTAAGCCTCTGGCCTTTTATAGCGATAAACATTCGGTCTTCCGAGTGAACCAGAAATCGAGCCAGGACAGCCAGATCACGCAATTTGGGCGGATTCTGAATGAGTTAAATATTGATATTATCTTCGCCAACTCACCCCAGGCCAAAGGCCGTGTGGAACGTGCCAATAGAACACTCCAGGATCGCCTGATCAAGGAAATGCGCCTAGAAGGTATCTGTTCAATTGCCGAGGCAAATGCCTGGCTGCCCTGCTTTATTGAGCATTTCAATCAGAAGTTTGCCAAGTGTGCGCGAAACTCAAAGAATTTACATCGGCCATTAACCGAATCTCATCTTGAACTGGATGATATTTTTACCTGGCAGGAACCGCGTAAGGTCACCAAGAATCTGACCCTGACCTATGACAAATGTATTTATCTGCTTGAACCGACAGAGCTGAATCATAAGCTTGTTGGGCAATATATTTCATTTCTGGAGTACCCAGATGGCACTGTGGCCCTCATGCACGAGGGACGAAAGCTCAACTACAGCATTTTCAATAAATTAGCTGGGCTACAGCAGAATGAGATCGTTGAGAATAAACGGTTAAGTACAGTTCTGGCACATATTCAGCAACAGCATGAAGAGTTGGAAAAACAGAATAAACGTTCCCGTCTCAAGAAAAGTATGCCGAGTCGTAAAGCTCAGAAAGCTGTTATTGAACAAAGAAAGTTAAATCCTGTGCTTGACTCTTGTGGTTAAAAACAGGACATTTTAAATGGTTTATCGCATAGACATTTTAATTGGTGAATAACAAACAGTATTAGAATTCAATCAAAGTGCTTCTAGCTCCTTTAGCACAATTCTCAACGTTCGAATTGCGGAAGCACGAAAAACAGCATTTGTCCCATCAGCAGAAGGATTTTTATCTGTCCAAGCGATTGCTGCAAGACATTGAATGCCAACATAGAATAGAAATTTCATTTTAGGCACAGTCTGCTTATACGTACATACCCAACCCTCTAAAAAAGCATTTCGTAATTCTAAATCAGAGAAATCTATATCCACCCAAATAATTTTAGCTAAATCATAGACCGCATCTCCAATACGAGCAGCGTCGAAGTCTATAATACCCGAAACCCGATTTTCTCTGTCTACAAGGATATTTCGACCAATATAGTCACAATGCAGTAAATGAAGCTGTGTCGGCTCACATATCGCTTTAGCGTATTTTCGTAACTGATTCAATTGGTCGCAAAACTCATGATAATCAGATGACAATGGATTTATACGTGACATCCATTTTGAGATCATTAATTCTAATTGTTGCTTCCACAATACCCAATGTGTTGATAAGCCGTCTCGATCTTGCCAGAACCTCATGTGGAAGCGCACGATGAAGTTCGCCCAAAGCTCGTCCTGCATTCCCAAGCAAAGAGATTTTCTGTACCCGCGTACAATTTTTTAATACTTGATCGACTTGCCTACCTTTTATGGCACTCATGACAAGGATAGAAGAACCTTCCCATTCAAACTTATTTAATACATTTGGGGTTAGTGGAAATTCTTTGAGAGCTTCTAAGATTTCACAGTAACGATCATTAGCCGTTTGAATATTTGCTATTTTGATAAAGACTTCTCCTTGAGAGGATTGCCCTTGATACACCGATGCCCCATTTCGCTGTGTAACTAAATCTAACGTCTTTACCTGAATCCTATGCTTTAAATCAGATAAATCTTTCATGCTGCCTAATTTCTGATGTGAATAAAAATGATGATGAAATAACTAAAATTTTTTATTTATAAAATATTGTAGGCCTCTATTTAACATAAACACCTTATAAAAAATAAAAGCCGATCTCATGATCGGCTTTTATACAGTAAATTATATTTATCGCGCCATTAACGCTTCAATCTCTTCTACCGACTTCACCACTTTCGCAGTCAAATTCAGTGGACCGTTTTGGGTTGCTACGATGTCATCTTCAATACGAATACCAATGCCACGCCATTTCGCATCAACCGTTTCATCATCAGGTGCAATGTACAAGCCCGGTTCAACAGTCACCACCATGCCTTCTTCATAGGCACGCCACACACCTTCTTGCTTATATGAACCAACATCATGCACATCCATACCGAGCCAATGTCCTGTACCATGCATATAAAACTGACGGAAACTTTCCTTTTGGATAATCTCTTCAATATCACCTTGCATAATCCCCAGATCAAGTAGACCTTGGACTAGAATGCGCACAGCAACATTATGTGGTTCTTTATACGAGTTGCCTACACGCACTGCGTCAATTGCAGCAAGTTGTGCATCGAGAATTACATTATAAAGAGCTTTTTGCTCAGGGCTGAACTTTCCGTTGACGGGAAAAGTACGGGTGATGTCTGAAGCATAATATTCATATTCACACGCTGCATCGATCAGTACCAAATCGCCATCTTTTAGCTCTTTGTTGTTCTCTACATAGTGCAAAATGCAAGCGTTTTCACCACCACCGACAATGCTGTTATACGACGGTACGCAGCCATTTTGACCAAATACATAATTCAGCTCAGCTTCTAGAGCATATTCCATCATGCCTGGCTTAACGGTTTGCATGGCACGAGTATGAGCTTGTGCAGAAATATCAGAAGCCATTTGCATCAATGCAATTTCTTGTTCTGATTTGAACAAACGCATTTCATCTAAAATACGGTCTAGCTGTATCACTTGTGCAGGTGCAGCAGTCCCACGACGTGACTCACCATTGGCCGTCGTGATCCATTTTGCTACACGCGCATCAAATTCGGGCTGTTGCCCAATACGATAGAATAATTTTTCTTTGCTTAAGAGTTTTTCAATGATTTCTTCATCTAACAAATCTATCGCATACGCTTCGTCAGCTTCATAGTCGTCTACCGCACCATCCACACCTGCGCGGTAACCATTCCAGATTTCCATCTCGCGGTCACGTTCACGGCAGAACAAACTGTAGCTGTACCCGTCTTCATCGTCTTCGGCAAAGGTTTCAATAACCGCTACGGCTTCGGGCTCAGCAAAGCCAGTCAGATAAAAGAAGCTGCTATCGGTACGGTATTTATAGTCTGCATCACGATTACGCATCGCCACTGGACTGGTTGCGATAATGGCAATACTGTTCGGACCCATTTGTGCAGCTAAACGGTCACGGCGTTCCTGAAAATCCACTTGCGTTAGTTTCATGTTTGATCTGTCTTTTTTATACCAAAGAATAAAAGTGCCACGCGCACCCTATCATGTACGCGCAGCAAGTCTTATGCCAATTAGCTTGGGCGATGCGGTGTAAACATTTCTACAACAATGTTCGCTTCTGTTACAGAGTGATCAATTTTTTGCTTGTTATGAAAGTGTTTAAGCAACGAACTGTCTTCAACCGCAATCTTTTTACGGCCTACAGATAAGCTCACAGGAATTAAACGTACAAACTCGTATAACTCTTGATAGCTCTCCTCACCCTCTTCATCATCATCGGTTTCTTCAAACTCAACTGCCGCCACATCTTGTAAATGTTCGATCAGTTCCATTTCATCTGGGCGAATATGACCTGACGCCAAACCAAAGCCCAGCACTACGCCTGCGCACCAATCCGCCAAAGCTTGTACACGGTCTGCGAGCGTATGCGTGTCATCGGGAAGTAATGGTAAATAGTCCAATTCATCTTCAGAAAGTGCATGTGCGACATCTTCTGCTTCATCGGCTAATAAAGCCAAAGCTTCTTCACTTAACTCTGGAATTTCCAAAGTCGTGAGAATGTGTTGCCACTCTTCACGGCTCGGTGCCTGAGTTACACAAATGATACCTGTGAGTAAACCATGTAACTCACTTGGGCTAGAAATCTCTTCAATTTTAGAAAAATTTGGCTGCCATTCTGACCAACCTGAAATATCGTCTTGCATTCGTTTATCCAATCTCTATACTTCTTATATATTACCTTTGTTTGCAGCACTGTGCGACCACGATATGTTAGAAGAATTACAGCGTCTACAGGCGCATATTGGCGTTTTAAAAACGCGACTTGCTCATTTTGAAAGTGAAAATAGCACTTTAAATGCAGCTAAACTGGATGCTGAAGAACAGCACCGTTCTCAAGTTGTGCAAAAAAATGGCTTAATTACCCAGAAGCAAGAACAAATTGATGATTTAACTGAGCAATTAAGCAGCGCTCAGACCCAATATCAACACTTGAACACTGATGCGACTGCTTTGGCCGATCGTTATAGTCGTTTGGAAAAAAGTTGTACGGATTTAAAAAATCGCTTTCAGGAAATCTTGGCTGAACGTAATGAATTACGTGCAATTAAAGAAAAAATGAACAATGATCAGCGTCAAGCTCAGCAAGAAATCCAAGCACTTCAGCAAGAACGTGAAAGATTGTTACAAAAAAATGAGCATGCTAAAGCTAAAGTCGAAGCCATCATCCAACGTTTGGCTATTTTAGGCACAGAGCAAGATCATCACGCGCAAGAAATTCAACAACTTGCCCACCCTACTGAAGCTGGCGAGGAAGTTTAATCATGAGCGAACCAATTACCGTTGAATTACGTGTCTTAGGTCATAGCTTTCGTTTAGTCACAACGGAAAAAGAAAAAGCCGACCTTGAACGTGCAGCTCTGCTTTTAAATGATAAATATGATGAGTTTCGCCGTAAAGCGCCACGGGTAGAACCCAGTAAAATTATCATTATGGTGGCACTAGAGTTAATGCAAGAAGTGTTGTCGATGAATAAAACACTGCAAGAGTATGCACACGCAGAACGATTACTGGCAAATATTATCGATGACGTTGCGGAACTTGTTTAAACTCGACTTAATTGAATAAAGTATCAACACTTACTCCAGTTGTTTACAGTTCGTAGCGGTGTATGAGTTGCCATCAGCGTGAGATTCGTTATACTTAAGGCAACTCTGAGGTGTTCGCCAGCGGGTCTATTCCCCTGCCGATACTTAAACTTATGGATGTGTTCTGTATATTTAGAGTGTATGCCCACTTTCATGTGGGAAACCCAGCAAGTATACGTCGCGTCCACCTTGAACTCATCGGGTTCAGGGTAACGACACATGCAGCGGCATCTTCGGAGTACTTTATTTAATTAAAAATAATAATTACATACATCGTTAATACTCTTTCATTTTTATTTTTCAAGTTTATCGTTTTCATCTTGTCTCCCAGCTACCAAACAAAATGATTATTGAATATCTCTATCTCTTAAAATAACGCTTTTATTGGACTATTAAATCTTTATCGAACCATTTTTCCACTACATTTGTCCATAAAACAAAGCCAATCAGCCCTCAATTATTAAGAATTTCTAAATGAAAAGCCTGACTTAGCTACATGCTGCATCAGGTTCATTCACATGATTTAATTTTTTAGCAAATCGATCCAATAATATGCTCTGCGTGACAGGTCGCTCCCTGCTGAGCTGTCAACTGAATTACCCCACTTTGATGTGCAAGTACAGGAACTTCCATTTTCATGGCCTCCATAATCGCAACCACTTGCCCCTCTGCGACCTGCTCCCCGTTTTCTACTTTCCAAGCGCTAATTACGCCATTGATTGGTGCAAGTAAGTGTTCAGCACTCACTGCTGTTTCTGTAGCCGGTTGGTCTTGAGACGTCATTGTAGGGTTTTGTGCAAACATGCCCGCAGGTAAGCCTAAACGATGTAATTTCCCATCAATTTCAATATAGCTGAGTAACATCGGCTGTTGATGATTCGGAATACTGCGTTTCGTTGGCTTTAAGTCCTGTTTAAAATCGTTTTCAATCCAACGAGTATGAACATTAAATGTGGCGGTAAAATCAGCTTCATTTAATACAACACGGTGAAAGTCTAAAACCGACGCAACCCCTTCAATTTTAAATTGCTTCAGCGCACGTTTAGCGCGAGCGATCGCAATTTCACGGGTTGGGCCTGTGATAATCAGTTTTGCCATAAGCGAATCAAAATGACTCGACACCAAAGAACCAGTACGAACACCTGTGTCTACACGTACCCCCTGACCAAATGGTGCTTCAAATAAACTCAATACACCAAAAGCAGGAATGAAGCCACGAGCGGGGTCTTCAGCATTGATACGAAACTCAATGGCATGCCCCTGCGCTTTCGGGGTTTCTTTGATTGAAAGTTCATGGCCTTGAGCCACACGAATTTGCTCAACCACCAAATCGACTTTGGCCGTTTCTTCAGTAACAGGATGTTCCACCTGCAAGCGGGTATTAACCTCTAAAAATGAAAGCTTTCCATCACGGCTCAACAAATATTCAACTGTACCCGCACCGACATAGTTGGCTGCCTGACAGATATTTTTAGCCGAAGTTAAAATTTCTTGATATATCGCATCGCTGATAAAAGGCGCTGGCGCTTCTTCAACAAGCTTCTGATTACGACGTTGTAGCGAACAGTCACGTGTACCTAAAACCACTACATTGCCATGTTGATCGGCAATCACTTGCGCTTCGACATGGCGTGGTTGATCTAAGTATTGCTCAACAAAACACTCACCGCGGCCAAAGGCTGATTGCGCTTCACGTACAGCCGAATCATACAGCTCTTTTACATCTTCCAGTTTCCAAACGACTTTTAAACCACGACCACCACCGCCAAACGCGGCTTTAATCGCAATAGGTAAACCAAACTGCTTTGCAAACTCAAGTGCTTCATCAGCATTATTTAAGGGGTCTTGTGTGCCTTGAACTAAAGGTGCACCCACTGAAGCCGCTATCTTACGTGCTTCAATTTTATCACCCAACTTTTCAATGGCACTGGGTGACGGCCCGACCCACTTTAAGCCTGCATCAATTACGGCCTGCGCAAATTCAGCACGTTCAGATAAAAAACCATAACCTGGATGCACCATGGTCGCCTTAGATTTTTTAGCAACCTCAAGAATGGCTGGAATATTCAAATAAGTTTCACGTGCCGTTGCACCGGCCAAACCCCATGCTTCATCCGCCAGTTCGACATGCATACTGTCCATATCGTCATCGGCATATAACGCAACTGAGCGAATACCCATATCGCGACAAGCATGAATAATACGAACGGCAATTTCACCACGGTTTGCAATTAATAATTTGTCAGTAGTCATCATTTATTCTCAAAATCTGTAAATTCGGTCATTTTTTTAAATTTGATTAGGCAACCTGCTGGAATCTGTGCCACCAAGTCCCAATGGTGCTTCGCCACAGCCGCAATGACGGGGTAGCCACCAGTTAAAGGATGGTCATTCATAAACAATACAGGCTGACCACTGGGTGGAATCTGTAAGGCACCAATACAAGTTCCCTCACTTTCCAACTCATGAGTAATTTTGCGCTGCAACGGTTGCTCACCTGAAAGTCTCAGTCCAACCCGATTACTTTCATTGGTCACAAGCCAAGCTTGCTGACATAAGCGCTCAATGCTCTCTGCTTCAAACCAATCCGTTCGCGGTCCCATTACAATGTCGAGCTCTACTACATCGCCGACTTTGGGCAAGTTCAATTTCACAATTTCAGTAATACTGATATTTGAAACTTCAACCTGTCCTTGATAAACCGTATCCCCCATTTTTAGAGGCTCTGGTCCTAATACGGCCAAACTATCAAAAGAAGCACTCTTCAGCACAGGCTGCACGTCGATACCACCACGAATCGCCAAATAATTCCTCAGTCCTGCCGTGGGTGCTTGAATCTGAAATTCATCACCTTCATCAAGGGCAATCGCTTGATAACTTTCAAAGTCTGTCTTTTGGCCATCACTAAATTTCACATGGATGTTTGAAATTGCTCCTGTAACCGCAATGACTGCGGACTGATGCATTTTGGCTTTCAAACCACCATTTAAAACTTCAATTACTGGCGTCGGAGTTGGGTTACCGACAATTCGATTTGCACTGTGCATCGCCGATACATCCATCGCCCCTGCAACACCAACCCCAATCTTGGTTTGGTTAAAACGCCCTTCATCTTGAATCAGCATCTGTAGGCTCGGTGCAGTTATCGTAAACAAAGGCATGGATTGTTTGGGCTCAGCTGTACGAGTGACTTGCTGTGCTACGCTGACTGTGGTCGGTTGATGTGTGACATCTTCAAAATGTACCGTCATCCCCGGTAACAGTAACGCTGGATTTTTACGTTCCAAATCCCACATTTTTTCAACAGTCGTACCGATCAGCTGCCAGCCTCCCGGACTATCTTTAGGGTAAATCCCCGAATATTGTCCTGCCAGTCCCAAAGAACCCGACGGTATTTTTTTACGTGGTACGGCTAAACGAGGAATATCTGTAAAAGGTCGATCGGGACTGCTCATATAAGCAAAGCCCGGCGCAAAGCCAATAAAAGCCACATTCCAAACACTTTGACGATGCTTCAAAATCACATCAGCTATTGAAAGCCCTTGTAACTCTGCAACTTGAGCAAGATCTTCGCCCGTATAGCAAATAGGAATAATCAGCTCTTGGACATTACGCTCAACGCCTGAACCGATTTTTACAGTCTGAATCGAAGTAACCAGTGTTTTAAATGTAGTCTCGATTTCATTAAAAAAAACCAAAATCGTTTTTGCAGCAGGGACTAAGTCTTTAATTCCATTCAATTGCATCGTGTGCAATTTATTGTACAACGCCAATGTTTCCTCTAGACTGGCAAGCTCTATAAGAAAACAATCCGCGTTTACCGATAAAAAACGCATATGCCTATCCTTTTAAGTATTCTTTGGTCCCGCTTAACCTATCCATGCACGATCAGGAATGTCGGTAATCAACATATGACCGGGAGCATGGCTTATAGCAAAAGGAATTTTTGAGTTCATCACCGCTGCTTGTGGGGTTACACCACAAGCCCAAAACACAGGAATTTCCCCAGCCTCAATACGTGAAGCATCGCCAAAGTCTGGCTGATTCACATCACGAATGCCTAAACCTTCAGGATGTCCAATATGCACGGGCGCACCATGAACACTTGGCATACGTGCTGTAATTTTGACGGCATCCGCGATTTGATGGGATGGAATTGGGCGCATAGAAACCACCATATTGCCCGAAATACGACCCGCAGGCTGACATTGAATATTACTCAAATACATCGGTACATTGGTCTGATCATGGATATGACGAACTTCAATGCCCGCCTCTTGCAGTGCTGTTTCAAAAGAAAAACTACAGCCAATTAGAAACGTCACCAAGTCAGGATGTGCATGATAAATGTCACTCGCATCCGTGACTTCATCGACCATTTCACCCTCTTTCCAGATGCGATAACGTGGAAAGTCGGTGCGTATATCTGAGTTCTCTGCCAGTCTTGTGGCATAAACACCTTCCTCTAGCACATCTAAAACAGGACAGCTTTGCGGATTGCGATGTGCATACAGTAGAAAATCATAAGCCCAATCTTTAGGTACCGAAATCATATTGACCTGCGTCAGGCCCGCAGCCATACCCGCCGTTGGTTTATCAAAGCCTGCACGAATTTTTAAACGTGCCGCTAAAGCGGCTTCAAGCTGCGCTGAATAGACTCGGATATCCTTATACATTGCATACTTCCTCATGCTTTAAGACAAAGGGACGGATTTCAATATGATGATTTAGCAGTTCAGCTTTAATCGCAGCCGACATCTCTAAAGCACCCGCGGTGTCACCATGTAAGCAAATCGTGTCCGCTTGGATAGGGGTAAATACACCATCAATCGACTCAACGCCGCCATTTTTCAACATAGACACCACACGGCGTGCCACAAAGGCTGAGTCATGTAAAACAGCCCCGTCCAAACGTCGTGAAACCAATGAACCATCACTGTTATAAGCACGGTCTGCAAATGCCTCAGATACAACCTTTAAGCCTGCTGCACGTGCTTGCTCAACCAAATGAGAACCTGCCAGTGCCACCAAAACCAGTTCTGGGTTATACATTTTAATGGCATCAATCACCGCAGCGGCCTGAGCTTGATCGTGTGCAATGGTGTTATACAGTGCGCCATGTGGTTTCACATATTGCACTTGAGAACCTGCCACTTTGGCTAAACCATCCAGAGCGGAAATTTGATACAGCACATCGGCAATCAGCTCATCACGTGACACATCCATATTACGGCGACCAAAACCGACGAGGTCTGGATAAGATACATGCGCGCCAATCGCGACATTTAATTCAACAGCTTTACGCAGTGTCTTTAAAATCCCCAGCGGATCTCCTGCATGAAAGCCACATGCAATGTTGGCACTTGTCACCACGGGTAGAATTTGGTCATCATTGCCCATTTTCCATGAACCAAAACTTTCACCTAAGTCACTATTTAAATCTACAAACATGGCTTAATTCCTTTATCACTTCACCATCTACTGGCTTAAAGTTTGGTTAAATAATTAAAGACTGTAGTAAATGACATATAACCCATCCACCATGTCAACATACACGTGAGTACACCCAAAATAAGTAACCATTTTGGATAGTTATAATTCCCCATCATATCTTTACGGCAAGCGGCAACATAAACAAAAATAGTCAAACCAATCGGCAGTACCAAACCATTAAAGCCACCAACGAAGATCAATAATCCAGCAGGGGTTGCGCCCAGTACGACATACAGTAATAAAGCTAAAGCGATAAATGTAATGGTGGTGTAGTTGGTTTGCTTTGGACTCAGGTTTTTCTTAAATGCGGTAAAGAATGAAACCGAAGTATAAGCGGCACCAATGGTACTACTGATCCCTGCTGCCCAGAAAATCAGACCAAATAACTTATAACCGAAAGTCCCTGCGGCATATTGAAAAGCTTGTGCTGCTGGATTGGCATCATGGCTGGCTAAATCAATGCTTGCACCACTCACCACTACACCCAAGAAAGCTAAAAACAGCACATAACGCATGATGCCTACAACCACAATACCTTTGGTTGCAGCTCTTGCGACTTCATCAATATTTTCAGGGCCAACCGCGCCTTTATCCAGTAAACGATGGGCGCCTGCATAGCAAATATAGCCACCGACCGTTCCACCGACAATTGTGGTGATAATGGCAAAATCAATCTGGTCGGGTGCAAACGTTTGATGAACAGCTTGGCCCACAGGTGGCATCACAATGACGGCAACAATGATAATCAAGATGATTTTGAGCAACCCCAAAACGATCATGCTTTTATCCATGGCCAGCGTGGCTTTTCTTGAAGCAAAAATTAAAATGGCCAAAGCACCACTTAATATGCCGCCCCATTTAGTGTCCAAACCAAATAAGGCATTGAGACCTAAAGCCGCACCTGCAATATTACCAATACTGAAGAAGAAGCCACCCAAAATGACCAGAAAAGCCAGTAAGTAACCACTGCCCGGCAAGGCTTTGTTGGCAATATCCGAGGCACGCATTTGCGTCAACGTTACGACACGCCAAATATTTTGCTGAACCACATAATCAATCAAAATAGACACGAGAATGGCAAAGCCAAACGCCGCACCCAATTTCACAGTAAAGACCGCGGTTTGAGTTAGAAAACCAGGTCCCATGGCGGAGGTTGCCATCATGAAGATTGAAGCAACAATGGCCCATTGGCGATCTGATAAAAAAGAAGATTTTAATAAAGACATATTTAATGCGTTCCTCGTCCATTTGAGCTTAATAACGCTATTTTCAAGTTGAACCAAGAACATCATTTTGCTTACAAATTCTGTTCTTAAATCCCTTTAACTGACAAAGATTCCCTGCTGCCCAACCAAAGCCATGGCGGATCAAATCTTCTATTTGAAATAAGAACATAGGCAAGCACGATGAACAATACGACTTTTTACATCCATTATTAAAACTAAGTAACTGTATTTTATTATTTTTTATTTATTAAAAGTCTAATGATAAATTTTACTTATCACACACGATAAGCTGCTTTTATAGTTTTTCAAACAAATTCCGTTTTGAGATAAAGAAACATCGCTTGTCAAAAAGCTACGTACGCCTCAATTATTTTTTAATTTTATCAAGCAGTCTTTTCATTGCGCTTTCAGAAACAGTGACTGCAACATCGGTTAGTTTCTCTTTCAAGGCCGCATCATTTCCTTGCATATAAATCGAGGTGAAATGAAAAGTTTTGAGTTGGATCGGGGTATTTAAAATCTCTAAACGACCATCGGTAATTTCCTTTAAAGCCGTTAAGGTCGGCACAACGGCGATCCCCAAACCTTGCTCCGCAAGACGCAATAAGGTCGCAAGCGAATAACTGGTAATTGAAAGCGGCTCATCTAGTGCCTGTTCTTTCATTTTGGCCTTGAGCTCTTTATAGGGATAGGTAATTTTCGGGTAGGTTAAAATGGTATGAGACATCAATGCTTTAAACGACATTTGACCCACACCACCTTTAAAAGATGGAGCTGCCAAGAAGCTCAGTTCAAAGTCACACAGCGCCTGCTCTACACACTCGAAAGCCAAAGTCGGGCCCAGCAAAAAGGCCATGTCCAAATCCCCTGTACGCACACCTTCTTGCAAATTTGGGGTTAAATCCACCACAATTTCCACAGAAACTTTAGGAAACTCTTTTTGTACTTTTTCGATATATTCAACCAACCACGTATAAACGATCGTCTCGGAAACACCTAAACGAATTGTTCCTGTTAGATGCTGGTTTTCAGTCAGCTCAGCCACCAAATCGGTTTCCAAACGCATAAACTTTTCAGCATATTTAAACAGGGTCATGCCTTTATGAGTGGGTTTAAGCTGTCGAAAGCTGCGATCGAGAACTTTAAAACCTAAATCATTTTCAAGAGAGGTGATTTTTTGTGAAACGGCAGGCTGAGTCGTTTGTAATTTTGTGGCAGCCTTATTGAAACTATTTAAAGTCACAACCCAATAAAATGCTTCTAGATTTTTTAAATTCACCCTAAATCCTGCCTTTACTCCATCCCGCTTATAGTACGGCAGTTACCACTATTTTTTAAGTTACTGTTTTATATAATTTCAAAATATCTTACGAGATGACGCTTATTAAAACTCTACCTCTTACCCAAATACATCTATTTTGCATCTATTACAACCTTACTCGGTCTAACCGGATCAAGGCTCTTTAAATCAAGTTGAATCAAAAAAGACACTTGTAAAAAGCAATATTTATTCGTGCTGCGCTTCATTCCAGCACGAATCATCATAAAAAAAGCACCTTTGTTAAAAAGATGCTTTTTTAAACTCAACTGAAAAGGGAGTGTAAAAATCTAAAAGCGCTTATTTACTCTTCTGTAAACGTAAAGCATTTAAGACTACGGACAATGAGCTCAATGACATCGCCACCGCAGCGAACATTGGGGTGAGTAATAACCCTGTTAATGGATAGAAAATTCCTGCTGCCACAGGTACACCCAAACCGTTATACACAAAGGAAAAAGCAAGGTTCTGTTTCATATTACGCACACCCAGTTTCGCCATATGTAGCGCATCGGCTGCGCCACGAATATCACCTTTAACCAAGGTGACTTGTGCGGTTTGTTTAGCAATATCAGTTCCATTACCCATGGCAATTCCAACATTGGCTTGTGCCAAAGCAGGTGCATCGTTAATACCATCTCCCGCCATCGCGACAATTTTACCCTGAGCCTGATATTTCTTCACGATGTCCAGTTTTTCAGTTGGCGTACAGTTACCATAGACTTGTTGAATACCCAATTCCTTAGCCACTAACTGGGCATTTTGTTCGTGGTCACCTGTTGCCATGACCACTTCAATACCATCATCAATCAGCTGTTGAATGACTTGCTGCGCATTGACTTTAATCGCATCGTGAATAGAAATATAAGCCAGCACTTCTTGGCTATTGCTTAAGAAACTGATCACATTGCCTGTCGCACGCTGCTGGTTCAACTGGCTTTGCAAAGTATCATCTAAAGTGATGCCGAGTTGCTCAAGCAGCTTTTGGCTACCAATATAGAGGGTTTGCTCGCCAATCTGCCCTTTGACGCCAAAGCCAGTCACATCCTCAAAGTCTGCCACTTTAAGCAATTGCTGCGCTGGGACTAACTGTGTCAAAGTCTGTGCAATCGGGTGACTTGAATATTGCTCAATCGAAGCAATCCACTGTTCCACTTGCGCTTGGTTCACATTTGGGCTGAGCAACTGAATTTCTTTAAGACTCGGTTTACCTTCCGTCAGAGTCCCTGTTTTATCGACAATCAGCGTATTCACTTTACTTAAAGCTTCAATCGCCTCTGCATCTTTAAACAGTACCCCTTTTTGTGCCGCACGACCTGTCGTGGCCATCACAGACATTGGTGTTGCCAAACCCAGCGCACATGGGCAGGCAATAATCAAGACCGCCACCGCACACATCAGTGCCAAGTCAAATTGCGCACCACCAAACACCATCCAAGCAGCAAAGGTCAGTACACTAATCAGTAACACCACAATCACAAAATACTTGGCAAACACATCGGCCAAACGTTGTAACGGTGCTTTAGAACGCTGTGCTTCTGCCACCGTCTGAATCATTTTCGCCAAAGTGGTATTCGCCCCGACCGCCGTGGTTTGAATCCGAATACTGCCTTGTTGATTGACCGTCCCTCCGATCACCGTGTCATGCACTTGCTTTTTCACAGGTACAGGTTCACCTGTCATCATGGCTTCATCAACATAGGTTTTGCCTTCAACCACCACACCATCCAGTGGAATCTGCTCACCCGAGGAAATCTGTAAAATATCGCCTTGTTTGACCATGCCAATATCCACTTCTACCACTTGATCGTTTTGAACCAACTTGGCTGTGTTGGCTTGCAGTTTGAGTAAGGCTTTGAGTGAATCTGCGGTCTTGGCACGTGCTTTCAGCTCCATGATTTGACCAAGCAAACTTAATGATACGATCATACAAGCCGCTTCAAAGTACACTGCAACGCCGTGCCCAGTTTTGGCTTCCATTGGAATCACACTTGGGAAAATCGTTGCCACTACACTATAAATATAAGCTGCCAAGACCCCGACACCAATGAGGCTCCACATATTTAAGTTACGGGTTTTATATGAGGTCCAGCAACGTTCAATAAAGGGTTTACCTGCCCACAGCACCACAGGTGTCGCAAGTACTAGCTCAATCCACGGCTGAATATGCGGTGAAATAAAACTATGAATATGTGAACCCATCGCCAAGACAAACACGATCAAAGTCAGCGGTAAGGTCAGCCAAAAGCGATGGCTAAAATCCAGCAATTCAGGATTCGGTGCATCATCTAAAGTCGGTTGCATCGGCTCGAGTGCCATACCACAAATCGGACACGTCCCCGGTCCTTTTTGTACAATTTCAGGGTCCATCGGACAGGTATAGTCCATATCCGCAGCGCCTTCAGGCACAGGACGCTGATCGGGTGGAATTAGATAAAACTCAGGATCCCCTTTAAACTTATCTAAGCAGGAAGGATTACAGAAATAATAAGTCTGTTGCTGATAATCCGTTTTTAACTCTGTATTCGGATCGACTGACATGCCACAGACAGGATCAATAAACTCAGCTGACGCCGATTGAGTACTGTGTTCATGTTGATGTTTCTCACCACCACAGCAGCTACTTTTGGCAGCTTCTACTTTCGGCTTGGGTGCACAGCAACTGGATTTGCTGTCTGCTTCTGTTTGCGGTTTGGGCGCACAACAGGACGTTTTTTCCTCAGCCACTTTCGAGGTCGAACCACAACAACCTGAGGCTTTAACTACAGAATCTGAACGTTCAGCCTTTACATAAGCCTCTGGGGTTGCAATAAACTTTTGCAAACATTTTTCACTACAAAAATAGTAGTTCTGCCCCTGCCACTCGGTGTGCGGTTTACTTAAATCAGTTACGGTCATGCCACACACCGGGTCAATAAATGTGGTCTTCTCTAAATTTGACACAGGTTTTGATCCGCAACCACAACCCTTGGATGCAACTAATGTACCTTCCTCTTTAGCCTGCGCACATGCATCAGTTATATCTGTTTTGGATTGACTACAACAAGCACTGGGCGCTTTTTCTGATGTTAAGTAAGCCTCTGGATTGGCCGAAAATTTCTTTAAACAGCCTGAGCAACAAAACAAATAACGAACTGATTGATGCTCATACACATGGGGAGAGTCCTCTGCGACCGTCATCCCACAGACAGGATCGATATTCACCACCATCGGCGCTAATTTCTGTTTAGAACAGCAAGACGTTTTATGTTGCTCACTCACTCTGACTCACCTTTTATTTTTTGATTGTGTTAGCATAAAGTCTGTACCTAGGTACTGAGTCAAGCCTTTTGGAGATTATTTTATGCTCACTATCGGCAAACTGGCGAAACACTGTCAGGTGAATGTGGAAACCATTCGTTATTATCAACGGATCGGTCTGATGCGTATTCCTGAAACCTCGCAAAACTATCGCTACTATAGTCAGCAAGATATTGAAACTTTAAGCTTTATTCAAAAAGGTAAAGATGCAGGCTTACAGCTCAGTGAAATTCAAGATCTATTGCATTTGCAACTGGATGACCGAGAAAAAGTCCGTGATGTGATTCAGCAACGACTGGAAAAAATTGATCAACGGATTCAAGAATTAAATGCACTGAAACAGCGTCTTTCAACTTGGGTGGATGAATGTAAAACCACCACTGACAGTTGCTGCCCAATTTTGCAAGAACTGAAAAAAGGTTCAACGACTGCGCCATAAACAGATACCATCTTTTAAATTTGGCGATCATTTTCACACTCACCTTTTCGATACTCAGGACTGCGTTCACCATGTCGATTGAACTTGCCCAACTCAGAAAACAGCTTCGCAAACAACGCAGACAAGTTTCCGCCTATCAACAGCAGCAGTCCGAACTTCAAATTTTACAGCGCCTAAGACGTGCGCCCGAATTCAAACATGCCACTCGCGTCGGGATCTACCTACATGCTTTTGGGGAAATTCAGACCCGTAAAATCATTGAATATTGTTTTCATCAAAAAAAAGCAGTGTATTTACCGATGATTTGCAATATGAATCAGCGCTTGGTGTGGGTCAAAGTTTCACGCAATCAATTTCAAAATAAACGCTTTTCCCTCCATCCGCTGGGTATGCAAGAGCCCATGGCAACACGTGGCCAGCACGTTTCACATTTAGATCTGCTACTCATGCCCTTATTGGCGTGTGATCCTTATGGCACACGCATTGGTATGGGCGGTGGTTTTTACGATAAAACCTTGGCTTCTGCGCGCTATCACCGTCCATTTCGTCTTGGTTTGGCTCATCACTTCCAGTTGGTGCCACAGCGCTTGAATCGAGAAACATGGGATCAGCCTTTAGATGGACTGCTGACCCCTCAACAACATTTACGCTTCAAGCGCTAAAATTGACATTTTTGACTGTTGAGAATACTTAAAAATCACATGTTTAGTCATTTTTTATACAATTTATTTTGACCTGCCCTTGTATTTTTTAAAATACCCATCACTATAAAAAACATGGCAACACCGTTGTCACTCATTAGGAGTGCCCATGTCTGAAATTATTATGAATCAAGAAACCTTAGAGCCTCAGGTTCCAAGTGTATTACCACTTTTAGCGTTACGTGATGTGGTGGTGTATCCACACATGCAAATCGCGCTATTTGTAGGTCGTGAAAAATCGATCAATGCAGTTGATGTGGCTCGTAACAGTGACAATCTAGTATTTGTAGTTGCTCAAAAAGATTCTCTTTCAGAAGAAATTGATCACGACAACTTATATCAATACGGTACTGTCGCGAAGATTGTGCAAGTTGTGAATCATGAAAATGATGAAAACTGTATAAAAGTATTAATTGAAGGCTTGCATCGTTCAAAGCTAGAAAAAATCATTGATGAAAATGATTATCTAACCGCAGAACATGCACTTAGCCCAATGTCAGTCCACATTGACGAAACAACGCAAGAAACACGTGTACAAGAATTACGTGCCCTGTTTGCTCAATATGCCGAAGCAAAACTACGTAATGCACGTGAACTGATTGCTGCTGCGAACAAGATTGACGATTTACTGCAATTGTTATTCTTCGTAGCGACCCGTGTCCCACTGAATATTGATGTGAAGCAAAAATTCCTCGAACACGATGAGTTTGAAGCACATCTACAAGAACTGATGACGTATTTATTGCAGCAATCTGAAGAACAACAGATTGAGCAAACTTTACATGACTCAGTGAAGCGCCAAATGGAGAAAAATCAACGCGAATACTTCCTCAATGAAAAGATGAAGGTGATTCAGCGTGAGCTTTCCGATATGAATGGCGGCGCGGAAGATGACGTGGCTGAAATTGAAAAACGTCTTGCTGAAGCTGATTTGCCTGAACACGTGCGTAAAAAAGCTGAAAGCGAATTCCGCAAACTCAAAGCAATGCAACCTGCGTCTAGTGAAGCGGCTGTGGTGCGCAATTATATTGAGGCCATTTTAGATACGCCTTGGAATAAAGCCAGCAAAGTCAGCATTAACTTAAGCAAAGCGCAAGAAATTTTAGATACCGATCATTACGGCTTAGATGACGTAAAAGATCGTATTGTGGAATATCTCGCAGTTCAATCGCGCGTGAAAAAACTCAAAGGCCCAATCCTTTGTTTGGTTGGCCCTCCAGGGGTAGGTAAAACTTCACTGGGTGAATCGGTTGCGAAAGCCACAGGTCGTGAGTTTGTACGTATGGCACTCGGTGGCGTACGTGACGAAGCGGAAATCCGTGGTCACCGTCGTACCTATATCGGTGCGATGCCGGGTAAAATTGTGCAATCTTTAACGAAAGTTGGTGTGAAGAATCCATTGTTCTTGCTCGATGAAATCGACAAGATGGCACAAGACTACCGCGGCGACCCTGCTTCTGCATTGCTTGAAGTACTTGATCCATCACAGAACAATAAGTTTAATGATCACTATTTAGATCTTGATCTGGACCTGTCTGAAGTGATGTTCATCTGTACTGCCAACAGCATGAATATTCCAGAAGCATTGCTTGACCGTATGGAAGTAATTCGTCTACCGGGTTATACCGAAGATGAAAAAATCAATATTGCTGAACGCTACCTTGTTCCTAAAGCCATTAAGAGCAATGGTCTACGTGCTAAAGAACTGACTGTTCATGAAGAAGCGATTCGTGACATCGTACAACGTTATACACGTGAAGCCGGTGTGCGTAGCTTAGAGCGTGAAGTCTCTAAAATTGCCCGTAAAGTTGTAAAAGAAGCGGTCAGCAAAAAGGCGAAAAACCTGCAAGTTGATGTGACTTCGGCCAATCTTCCAGATTACTTAGGTCCACATAAGTTTGACTTTGGTATGGCAGAAGATGAAGCACAAGTCGGCCGTGTCAACGGTTTAGCATGGACTTCAGTCGGTGGTGAGTTATTGACCATTGAAGTTGCGGCTGTGAAAGGTAAAGGTAAATTCATCACCACGGGTTCACTCGGTGATGTGATGAAAGAATCGATTACCGCTGCTATGACCGTGGTACGTACCCGTGCAGATGAATTAGGCATCGAATCGACACGTTTCGAAGAAACCGATGTTCACGTCCACTTACCAGAAGGTGCAACACCAAAAGATGGCCCTTCTGCAGGTTTAGCGTTAACAACTGCATTGGTTTCTGCTTTCACAGGCATCCCAATTCGCCCGGATATTGCCATGACAGGTGAAACCAGTCTCGGTGGTCGTGCAATGCGCATTGGTGGCTTGAAAGAAAAACTACTGGCTGCGCACCGTGGTGGAATTAAGCTAGTCTTCATTCCTCAAGACAACGTCCGTGATTTATCTGAAATCCCAGACAATGTTAAAGAAGGTTTAGAGATTAAAGCGGTGAAATCGATTGATGAGATTTTACCACTGGCGTTGACCTCTATGCCTGAACCTTTGGTCAAAGCACCAATAGTGAAAGCGGTCGACGAAGGCAAAAAAGCTGCACGCCACTAATTCTGCATCTTAAAAAAAGAGAGCTTCGGCTCTCTTTTTTTATTACAATTTACTGTAGATAACACCACACATCTTTATGCTTTTATTTCCTACAATAATTTGATCCTGGGCTACATGTAGGACAACTAAAATGAAAAACCCGATTGGCTGGTTTGAAATTTATGTGGATGACTTATCTCGTGCCAAACAATTTTATGAATCTGTTTTTAATATTCAATTAACTGAATTAACCCCACCAGCGGATGATAATTCACTGCAAATGTGGGCTTTCCCCTCAGCCATGCAAGCCTATGGCGCTTCAGGTGCACTGGTGAAAATGCCAGGCCTATCAGCAGGAGGAAACAGTACCTTAATCTATTTTTCATGTGATGATTGTGCGAATGAAGCGAGCCGGCTTGTTGAGTCTGGTGGAAAAATTCATGAAGCAAAAACGGCCATTGGTGAATATGGTTTTATTGTGCTGGCCTTTGATAGCGAAGGAAATATGATTGGCCTACATTCCATGACGTGAAACGGATGAAACTCCAAATTTTCGCTTAGCTTGCTTGAATTTTTGTATTAAACATTTTCCTCTATCATTATTCAGACTTGAAAAATCGATAAAAAGCCCGATATAAATAATAAGAACAGATACGCGCTGTATATTTCTTTTTATTGATGATTTGAAATTGCATGGTCATCTGATTCTCCAGACGGATGACCTTTTATCGCAGTTCTCGCTACTTGGGAACTGCGTTTTTTATTGCTCAAAATACATTAAGGTTTCAATAAATGCTGTACCAACCCATCGATCACATTCGCCATTTTGGTCAAATTCAACGTTGCTAAGCGGTCTGCTTTGGTATGGTAGTGACCATTTCGATAAAATGCGGTATCGGTAATCATGACTGCGGGAATATCAAACTCCCAATAATTCAAATGATCTGAAAAATCAAAAGCATTGGCAAAGCTCGGAGCAACCAAACGCTGACATTCTAACTGATCAAGTTGCTGCATCGCTGCACAATAGCCTGCGCCTAAATCACGTGAACTGACATTACTCACTGTCGCAATAAAATTACCATGGCTTGGATAAATCCACTTTAAGCCCACAGGATAGCTTTGGATGGGTTGTTCGCTAAAGAACCCGATCATTTCTAAAATATACACACCTTTAATCTTATCTTTTTGTGCCTGAACCGATTTCGCATGCACATAACTGCCCATTTGTTCAGTTTTAGAAAACGGTGGTTCTTCTAAACTATAGAACACAAAGTCCACATTGTTAGGCAGTTTAGACTTCTGCTCTGCCAAAATACGCGCCGTTTCAATAACGCCTGCAACACCAGAGGCATTGTCATCTGCGCCATCCTGATCGCCAAAGACGTCATAATGTGCCCCAACAATCACGCGGTCTGCCCGTCCGACGTTTAAACTACACACTACATTTCGGTAAATTTGCTGATTGGCCGTAAAGTTTTGATAGTGACACGGAACGCCCAATAAGCGCATTTGTTCTTTGATCCATGCAGAGACACGGTTCAGTTCATCAAGGTTTTTATAGTTACGTGCTTTGCCCTGACCAATCACTTGCTCCAAATAAACTTGTAGATTTTGTTCATCAGCCATTTTGGCGTTGCTTGCAAATACCTGCCCTGTGAAAGTACCCAGTACAACAATCAACAAAAAAGCCTGTTTTTTTAAAGTTTTGAGCCACATTGTTATTATTCCAAGTATTTCTTATTCCTTTCATCTGTTGAATTAAGCAACATTAGTTCAGTGAATTCAATTGCATTTTGTTTCGTCTCACTGCAAAGCATTGCTTTCACCGTTATAATGAATCGTCTCCTTATACATGACCCATTATGAAAATCCGTATTCTGACCATTGGTCAAAAAATGCCTGCATGGGTACTGACTGGTTTTGAAGATTATTTCAAACGTATTCAACCTTTTGTGCAAACGCAGATTATTGAACTGCCAATGGCAAAACGCGGTAAAAATGATTCAGAAGCAGATATATTAAAATACCGTCAAATTGAAGGTGATAGCATTTTAAATGCAATGAAAGGCAACGAAGTGCTGATTGCTCTAGAAGTCGGTGGTCGTGAGTTTAGCACCGAAAAACTGGCAGAAACCATGAAAGGATGGATGCTTGAGGGCAATGATATTGTACTGGCAATTGGTGGGCCTGACGGTCACTCTGAAGCAGTACGCAAAGCAGCTGCTTGGCATTGGTCTTTATCCAAACTGACCTTACCACACCCGATGGTTCGCGTGATGCTGATTGAACAACTCTACCGAGCTATGAGTATTAATCATAATCATCCTTATCATCGTGCAGGTTAAGCTCAAGTATTGTTCTTTTTTTGGAACAATACGTTGATATTTCCCCCATTACACAGATGATAAGAATCTGACAAAATTCTTTTCATCTTCTCCTATTAGGCTTTCACAATGAACTTACAAACGCTACCCGGCTTATTCATTTCTCATGGCTCACCCATGCTTGCGTTGAATCCAGAGCAAGTTGGGCCTGCGTTGCATCGTTTGGGTCTAAACTTACCGACACCACAAGCAATTGTGATTATGTCCGCACACTGGGAAAGTAACTCACTTGAAGTAAGTACTGGAGTCCGCCCTGAGACATGGCATGACTTTCGGGGCTTTCCTGCTGAGCTTTATGACATTCGCTACCCAGCACCCGGTCAGCCTGTTTTAGCCGAAAAAATTCTACATTTATTGGCAGAAGTGGGTTTTTCAGCTCATGCAAACAGCACCCGTCCGCGTGATCATGGCGTTTGGATGCCTTTGCTCCATATGTACCCAGATGCAGACATCCCTGTGGTGGAAATTTCTCTGCCAATGAATCTATCGGCAGAGGAGATTTATAAAATTGGGCAAACCCTTGCGCCACTTCGTGAGCAGCAGGTCTTGCTCATTGGCTCAGGGAGTATTACCCATAACTTAGCCGAATTGTCTTGGCATGGTCAGCAACAAGCGGTACCTGAGTGGGCGTCGACATTTCGTAATCATGTGGTCGCGAAACTTAGCCATCAGGACTTTGACGCCATTTTAGACTGGGAATCGATTCCTTTTGTCCGTCGTAACCACCCAACGTTAGAACACTTTGCCCCAATATTCTTTGCGATGGGTACAGGTCATCGTTTTAATATTGTGCATAGTAGCTTTACCATGGGTGCACTGGGCATGGACATTTACCGTTTTGATTAATGTATAAATTTTACTTATATATTAACAAAAAAATATTTATGGATACATTTTGAAACCCAAAAGAACTGAATGTATCCATTCTTTTAAAAATAACATCGGATAGCATGTATCTTGTTATTTTAAATCAAGAACTTGTAAGCCATGAAATTAAAATATTTAGCGATTGTCCTTTTCCCACTCGCACTGGCTGCTTGCCAATCATCTGATATTCAAAAAGTAGGAGATTTGGCTGTGTCTGTACTACAACAACAAAATGCAGATCAAACACTCGCAAACTACCATTGGAGCGCGAATATCCCAGATGCGCCTAAACCTTTGGTTTTAAACTTTGACAAACAAGCAGGTCGCTTAGGCATTGCAACCAGTTGTAACAGTATGGGTACCAGTTGGAAAGTTGAGAATAATCAAATCGTGACGGGTAACCTGATGGCGACTCAAATGGCATGTGAACCAAAAGCCATGGCACAAGAAGGCGTTGCAGCAGATTTATTTGACAACCGTAAAGCACCGTTTGTTTTAAACCTAAATGATCCTGATGCACCAACACTAACCGTGGTATCGGCAAAAGGTGAAAAAATTGTATTCACAGGTAAGCAAACTGCTGAATCGAAATATCAAAGCCAAGGTGAAACTGTTTTCTTAGAAATTTCACCAGAAACCAAAACATGTTCTGCAGGTGTTGCCCGTATGGAATGCCTACAAGTTCGTGAAATTAAATATGCTGAAAATGGCGTAAAAACACAGGTCGATAAAGACTGGACGTTATTCTATAACCATATCGATGGTTTCACCCACAATCCGAAAGAGCGTCAAATCGTGCGTGTTAAACGTTATGAAATTGCCAACCCTGCGGCTGACCAATCAAAATATGCTTATGTTCAAGACATGATTATTGAACGTGAAGCGGTAAAAGGTTCATTGTAATCGTTCAATGACCTAGAAAAAAACCGAGGCCTAAAGCCTCGGTTTTTTTATTGGAATTTTTCTAAGTGTATATAAACTTAGAATACGCCTTGAGCAAGCATTGCATCTGCAACTTTTACAAAGCCTGCAATGTTGGCACCATTTACATAGTTCACAGTACCGTCTGCTTGTGTACCGTATTTCACACAGTTACGGTGAATTTCTTTCATGATCGCATGCAAGCGCTCATCGACTTCTTCAAAAGTCCAACCCAAACGCAAAGCATTTTGTGACATTTCTAGGCCAGAGGTCGCAACACCGCCCGCGTTCGATGCTTTACCTGGTGCGTATAAAATTTTCGCTTCAACGAATTTTTCTACTGCATCTAAGGTAGAAGGCATGTTTGCCCCTTCAGCGACACAAATCACTCCATTTGCAAGGAGTACTTCAGCATCCGCCTGATCTAACTCATTTTGAGTTGCGCATGGCAATGCGATATCACATGGAATAGACCATGGACGCTGCCCTTCTAAGTATTCAAAACCATGCTTAGACGCAAACTCAGAAATACGACCGCGCTTCACATTTTTCAGTTCCATCACTTCAGCAAGTAAAGCATCGGTAAAGCCTGCTTTTACATATACCGTACCCGCAGAGTCAGACAATGAAACGACTTTTGCACCTAGATACATTGCTTTTTCAGCAGCGTACTGCGCTACGTTACCCGAACCAGAAATCGTGACTGTTTTGCCTTGGAAGCAGTCGCCACGGGTTTTCAGCATTTCTTCAGCAAAATACACTGTGCCGTAGCCGGTTGCTTCAGGACGCGCCAAAGAACCACCAAAGGTCAAACCTTTACCCGTAAACACAGATGAAGTGTCATTGCTCAGCTTCTTCATCATGCCAGCCATATAGCCCACTTCACGGCCACCCACCCCAATATCACCTGCAGGGATATCCGTATTTGAACCAAGGTGACGGTATAGCTCAATCATTAGCGCTTGGCAGAAACGCATAATTTCGCCTTCAGACTTCCCCTTAGGATCAAAGTCTGAACCACCTTTACCACCGCCCATTGGCAGTGTGGTTAACGCATTTTTAAAGGTTTGCTCAAAGCCTAAAAATTTTAGGATCGAGAGATTCACTGATGGGTGAAAACGCATACCGCCTTTAAATGGACCAATCGCCGAGTTGTATTGAACACGGAAAGCACGGTTTACATGGGTTTGACCTTGATCATCCACCCATGAAACACGGAATTGAATCGCACGCTCTGGCTCAACCAAACGCTCCAGCAAACCGTGGTCTGCATAACGAGGATTTTTTTCAATGAACGGCCAAAGGCTGGTCATGACTTCCTCTACCGCTTGTAGAAATTCGGGTTGATGTTCATCACGTGTTTTCACGTAATCTAAAAACTCATTAAGGCTGTTATATTTCAACGCTTAATCCTCAGCAGAAAATGGATCAAAATTGGTCAAATTTTATAAACAATGTTAAATTTTGGCGCAAACAATTAAATATCTTTTACCAACAATTCACAATACATTTCTGTCAAAAAACATATTTATCATTTATATAACAATTATTTATATAAAATATACTTAGAATTTTTTATAAAAAAAACACCAATGAAAACACAGGCTTAAAATCTTTTTTTGCTCAAAAATGATGCAATTAATGAACCATTTTAGAACACCGGATTAATCAAAAAAAACATGGTAAAATTCAGTGATCTACCTATTTCTTCTAATATCTCTGCAAATTCATCTGCAGGATTGGTTTACGCATGAATTCGCACATTTCCCTGATCCAAAATATCGATGCTCTCCTTCCCCAAACCCAATGTGGACTCTGCGGACATCGTGATGGATGTCTGCCTTATGCCCAAGCCATCAGCGAAGGTGAAGCAGCCAATAAATGTGTACCCGGCGGGCAGCCTGTAGCCGATGCATTGGCTCAGTTGCTAAACCGACCAGCATTAATTGCAGAAGAAAGTGTTTGGCCTATTCAAGCCGATGGCCGCCCACAGAGAATGAAAGCAATCATTCGTGAAGATGAATGCATTGGTTGTACCAAATGTATTAGTGCCTGTCCTGTAGATGCCATTATTGGCTCGGGTAAACTCATGCACAGTATTTTGACTGACCTGTGTACAGGCTGTGAACTGTGTATCCCACCTTGTCCTGTTGACTGTATTGACCTTATTCCAGATGTAAACGGCATACCGACGGAAATCTTGCGTAAAGCTGAACAAGATGGTTTAAGACAACGCTATTACGCACACATTCAACGTGAGGAAAAACAGCGTCTACACCGTAAAGGTCCAGTGTTTCGTGCAGAAATTGATACGGCGCTATTTGCGCAGTTTTCAGCACAGAACGATGCTGTACCTGATATTCAAATACTCGACAAAGAGCCAGAAATGGCAGCAAAGCTCGATGCAAAATCCACCATTGAGTTGGCGAAATTACGTGTACAAATCAAAAAACTAGAAAAGCAGCTCAATGTTCGTGAAGATGCGAAAAAACGTCTATTGTTAGATGACTTAACCCAACAGCTTCATCAGTTACAGGGAGCTTAAAGCATGCTCACTACAAGCGGAAAACCTGTAAAAAACATGACCAAAAAGCAAATCCAAATCTTTTTTGAGCGTTTAAGAGCACAACGTCCAAATCCCAAAACTGAATTGAATTATTCGAGTCCTTTTGAGCTGTTGGTGGCCGTGACCTTGTCTGCTCAGGCGACGGATGTGAGTGTCAACAAAGCTACAGATAAACTCTTTCCAGTCGCCAATACACCTGAAACGATTTATGCCTTAGGGGTCGATGGTTTAAAAACCTATATTAAAACCATAGGCTTATATAATGCAAAGGCTGAGAATGTGATCAAAGCCTGTAAAATACTGATTGAAAAACATAACAGCATCGTACCAAACAACCGCGCCGATTTAGAAGCTTTGCCCGGCGTAGGACGAAAAACAGCCAATGTGGTGTTAAATACTGCTTTTGGACAACCGACCATGGCGGTCGATACGCATATTTTTCGTTTAGGCAATCGTACAGGGTTAGCGGTAGGCAAAAATGTGCTTGAAGTCGAACATCGTTTAGTGAAAGTCATACCTAAAGAATTTATTGTCGACTCGCATCATTGGCTGATTTTACATGGTCGATACTGCTGTATCGCACGCAAACCGAAATGCCATGAATGCATCGTTTCAGATGTGTGTAACTGGCCAGATCGTTTTGAATTTGGTGCAGCACGTATTGCCACAACGACGATAGAAGCTGAACATTAAAGTTCAGTTTTTTTATTGTTGATTTGATTTATCTTTTAAGTCTTGCTGCAACTTCGGATGTAACTGACGTTCTGGCTGCTTCTTCGACATTTTTTCTTGTTTACTGACATCGCGTAGCATTTTTACGCTGATATAAAACAAACCCAACAATACCGCCGCAGCAACAATAATTAAAACAATGATTCCAACTTGTGCCACACGCGACTCCATTTTTAGAGGATCAAGAAAAAGAGCTCTAATATGACTTAGAGCTCTCTCAATGTCAAAACATTGCCATGTTTAAAACATGCAATTATTTGTCTTGATCAAGAATCGCAAATAAATCTGCTTGTACTTCGTCAATTGGACGTAAGCCATTCAACTTGTCATAAGTTGGTGCATTTTCACCAGACGCTGCGCGACCTTGGTAGAAACCAACCAACTGTTCAGTTTCAGTGTGGTATGAACCTAAACGTTTACGAATTGTTGCTTCTTGGTCATCTGGACGTTGTACCAGCTCTTCACCAGTTTCGTCGTCCTTACCTTCCACTTTAGGTGGGTTGTAAACGATGTGATAAACACGGCCCGATGCAGGGTGCTGACGGCGACCAGAAAGACGTTGTACGATTTCTTCGTCAGGAACATCAATTTCAATCACGTGATCAATGTTGATGCCTTCATTTTCAAGCGCTTCGGCTTGAGGAATGGTACGTGGGAAACCATCAAAGATACAGCCATTTACACAGTCAGGTTGCGCAATACGTTCTTTCACTAAACCAATGATCAGTTCATCAGATACAAGACCACCATTGTCCATCACGCTTTTAGCTTGTAGACCGAGTTCAGTTCCTTCACGAATTGCAGCACGGAGCATATCACCGGTTGAAATTTGTGGGACATTGTAGCGCTTACAGATCAACTGAGCTTGTGTACCTTTACCTGCTCCAGGTGGTCCGAGTAAGATAATGCGCATAAAAAAACATCCTCATTTAAACAATGTATTTGACACTTTGTACATGTCGAAAAATTCGACATATTTTTAGCATCTAATTATAAGAAAGCTACAAACAAATGTATGGTACCCGCAATGAAGCCAGTTACCCCACCCAATAAAATCAAAATCCATTCGTCTTCCTGAAATGCAGGACGTAATAAGTTTTGAAATTCTTTCGGCGTTAGCTCCCGAATACGGTCTCTAAACATTTGATAGATTTTCTGTGCACGGCTCGCATTGAACGCTGGGTCGCATACAGGCACCATCGTAATTTCAATTGAACGATCAATCAAGTCCGTCTTGAGTTTTGCGTATTCACGTGGCCCCAAAGACAGCTGCAAAGATGTTCTCACCAATGGTGTTTCCATGATTTCATTAATATGACGTTTGACAATACGACGGGTCTTGTCTTTTTTATTGCCATACATCATTTCAGTCATGATAGATTTTAACGTAATCAGGTCTTCTGTGACTACACTTGCAAACACATCAGACACTTCTTCTTGGCGCTTCATGAAAGCGCCTTGTACATTATAAGTCCCAATGCGCGGAATCACAGGTTTAATCCATGGAAACTTACGATCTTTTGTTAATTCAGTCAGTTGCAAGTATCGAACATAGTGTGGCTCAATTGGATTAAACACCATCCAAATCGCAATCCAGTTGGTTAAGAAGCCCCATACTGCCGCCCAAAATGGCACGGTCCAATGCCATGGCACCACAAACCAAACAATCATTTGAAAGATACCAAAGAACATCCCAATGAGGGCACTAATATGCCAAATAAAGTTGATTTCTTTCTGACCCACTTTCAAGAACATACGCACCATTAGTCTGCGGTCACCTTCCATTTGGCTGACCACCATATCGCGCATATCCACAAGTGACTCGACGTTCATGGTCAGTTCGGTCACTAATTCTCTGAGCACAGCCGGAAGCTGTTTGTGTGCCTGCGCATAAATTCGACGCTTAATCGAATAAGGTAAGTTTTCCCAAAGTACAGCATTACGGTCAATCATGACTTCATCAATCAGGTGCTCAAGTTCAAAACCAACTTGCTCACCAATGATTCGCGCCATATCCTCAGGATCCATTGCATCTAAAAATTCACGCAAAGAACCAAGTTTAGATAAGGTGTTATCCGTAATGATGCCTGAAATACGCCCCGCTTTTCTCGGCACAATGCCCTGCCAACCCACAGGCAAAGGTCCAATATGAAAACCCCAAAATGTAATCGGGTAAAAGACCATTTTCAGGGCCATCCAAACGTGCGCCCAAGTCACAAAAGCAGTCACAGGAATAATGCTGAGTACAGCCCAAAAATCGGGTCGATTCAAAAAGGTTTGCCACAACTGATTGACGTACTCAAGCATGCATAACTTCCATATTTAATTTTATTAACTGAATTATATAGCGTTTTAAAAAAGATATTGTGTCTATAAACCGAAACTTAGAGTATAGGAAAATTGTAGTCTCGGTTCAGTTTCTGCAACCACATCCCCCGATTTGGCTTCGAGTTTTTCCCCTGCACCAATCCCTACACTGAAAGTGCTGATTCGTTCAGGACTAAGTAACACATAAGCAAGATCTACACCACCACCAAGGCGAGATTCGTACTCTGCATCTACTTTCTTGCTGTCAATATGCCCTGCATAAACACCGAGATAATAACCATTTTTATCTTTACCAGTAAAATGCACAGGAAATCTAAAACCCAGCTGACCACCTACAGGGTAATCATCATTGATAAATACCCCAGCTTTTGCGTATGCAATGCCATAAGGATTCACCCATTCCAAATTGGTGTGCAGTAATTTCTGCATTACACCAGCCCCTACATTCCACGTTTGAGCACTGCCAGCAGGAATTTTTGCATCTGGCAAAAAGGAATTATCTTGAGCGTAGGCTACGTTTGCACAGGCAACAAGTGCCAACACTGGATAAATTCTTGTCATTATTGTCACCATTATCTGTAATGTTATTTTAGTAATTGGTCCCTTTTTACAGGATTTTGACTGTAGCAGAATTTATAAAACAC